>SNQJ01S0133794.1:25688-37974 GCA_010110895.2 Picea sitchensis
CTTTTAACTCATTTAATTAATTATAACTAGAATCTTCATGTTGGAAATGAATGATTAAGGCACAGGTTGCCCAACCTTGGAAATGATAGATGCTTATGATGTTTGTTTATTATGTTGCACCTCTAGTTGAAGGTTTTAAGATAACATAGAATGTTGCAGTTGTTAACTTAATGTCTTGTTCTTTCTTGCGTAGATGCAGTGTTATTTGTTTACATGCTATTATTGACAAGATTAATTATGTGTGATTCCATGCCTTACTATTACAATTTAGTCATGATGTTTAGGATATAAGTTAGTTATGGGATTTCAACACCTCCTTGTTCCCCGAAACAATCGCCAACCCTGAGACCTTAAGTGGTCAAAATTAATCGGATGAATCCTAGGCTTGAGCATTGCTTATGTGTTTTGGAGGTCCTAACCTTGCAGGATAGGTTGGGCGGGTATTTATTTAAATTTTCAGTGACATGGTTGATCAATTATTTGTATTTCAATACAATTGATCGTGATGCATTGAATCACGTCACTATTTGATTATGTTAACGCGTTGATTATGCATCATTTTTGTTATGATGATGTGTAGAATGTGCCACTATTTATTGTGTTAATGTGTTTATTATGTGTTGCTATTAATTTTTATGATGTGTCGCTATTAATTATGTTTATGCAATGATTGTGACGTTATTATTTATGATGATGTGTCACTTGCAATGCTATCAACTTTGTGTGATGATTCTATTATCCTAATGCAAAAAAAATAAAAAAATCCTATTGTACATTGCTATTCGTTGTCGTAATGGAGGGGATGTTACAATCTAATTTATGAATTCAATACAAAATGATGGGAGGCTTCACTTATTAAATGCAAGTCCGTGAGTTAATGTGAGTCCCTGTGTTTTGTATAAATCTGAATCCGAGTTGAATTCCATGCTTTAATTTTTCTGCGATTTGGAATTTTGTAACTCTATGTGATTGTTTCTCCATGCTTTGAGTAACCCATAAATTCACCTTTTGAGTCTTCAATTCCTCTTTCGATGTCTTAAATTTTATAAATCTAGATTGGGTGCTTTATTGGTTCACTATAGAAGCTTTTGAATTTTATTCTTTCGCGATTGTTGTCAAGGATTACAACACTGTAGTTGTGGATTTCCTTGTTGTCTTTTAGAAACAATCTTAGATTTTAATTGAGCGATTCTGTTCTGTTTTTTTTTTTTTCTAAATTTTAATTTCGAAGTATTATAATTCATGGAACGAATTTGGGGCTGAAACAATAACTTGGCCTTCCTGAGTGCCTTTGTGTTTATTTACTATCCTTTCCTTTAGGATTGACCATGCCGATATCGATTCACTGCCTATAAATTTTAAATTAGATTTTTTCAGAAATTTAATTCTGTTTCAAGGTCCGGATCATGGGCTGGATGGGGGGTCGGATGAAGGGTTGGATTAAGTGTCATATGGAGGGTCAGATTGAGGTCTGGAACAAATTTCAATTTTTTTTTGCACACCGAAACAAGGCTTGGGATAGATTCTGGAACTCCCTCTTTGTTTCCTTACTATGGATATGTGATTTAGCCTTTGAATATTATTTATTTATGGTCAATTAAGATTTGTCTTCCTAAATTTTTAAACGGATTTATAAGTTAGCACGTGAGTGTTTTATTTATGGCTTAATAAGACTTTGATTTCATAATTCTTAAATGGATTGTAAATTAGTATTGAGTTCTTTATATATTGTTAAAAGACTTGGGTCTCTCTTTATCCTCTTAAATGGATACGTAGAGAAGTTGAATTCTATCCTTTACTTATTATAGTTGGTCTTTCCTTGACTCCTTCAATGAAATTTTAAGATAGAATTTGCATTCTTACGTATGGTTGAAATAATATTTAGTATTCCTTAATACCTATTAATGGGATTGTAAGTTGACATTGGATTATTATATTATTTTTGGGTATTCCTGATTCAGATGGATGGCGCTGGCCTCCCACCTATTCCAACTAGTTCATTTTGGTCGTTTTGAGGCCCTAAACAACGTTTTTAGGGATCTCCATATTTATACTATATATAGAGTTAGAGTATGGTAGAAACATGTGTATTCCTTAGATATACCTTTCCAATGGGCTATCATGCGCCTAAAACAAAGATCGTATGGAAAAGTTACGACCCCGGGAAGTTGATGTACTAGCTTACCCCAATAGGGCCCACATGACTTTTGGCGCTTCATCTCCTAGGGTTAGGTTTTTGGATGTATAGGGTTTTGGAATTCATGTTTATTGTAAAAGGTCCTTCAGAGCCTCATTATAATGATCTTCTAGCGAATGAGCGTAGTCGTCAGATCTCTTCTCAGAGACAATCCACCACCATTCCAACAAACTTGATATCTGCTGCCTTTTACAGTTTCAGGTTATTTCCTTATTCAATAGAAAACCAATTTTACTGTATCTATGTTATTTTTTGTTAAGCATCTTTTAATAATCTGTATTCATTTTGTTTTGCTCATAAAATTTGGATCAGTGGTATCAGAGCGGTTTTCTCCTTGTTGGCTTAATGCATGTCCCCAATGAGTTGAGGGTACAAAGAATTGCGTCTTGAGCTTGTTTCTCTTGAGGAAAAAATCTCTCGCGTTCCCTAGTGACCTCTCATGGAAGGAGAAAATAAATATGATAGGATAGGATATCCTTTCAAAATGTTGCTTGAGGAATCCCTCACGGAACAGAGGAACAAGATGATGGATAGTTTTGCGCAAATCCTTCGACAGTTACCAACATGAGACACATCTTCCTCCAACAGAGGTGCCGCTCCCTTCAAGGTACAAATCAACTTTGATATTCCTATATTTGAAGGTCAGATAGACACATATGCTATAGACAAGTGGTTGAGTCTACTAGAAGGGTTTTTATTTGTCCATAACTTTTTGAATAGAAAAAATAATACTTTTGTGCTCCTCAAAGCCATTCCCCATGTCAAATATTAGTGGGAAGCTTTTTGTGAGCAAAAGGAAATAGAAGAAACCTCATTATTTATAGTTACGACAACCTAGGAATCCTTCAAGGATGCTATTAAGGAACAATACTACCCTGTCAGAAGTCATGGTGACTTTTATATGAAATGGACCACACTGCAGCAAGAAAGAGACCAAGCAGTGCCAGAGTTCACAAATATATTCCATACCTTGCACACCAAGATGGGTATCAAATATTCAGAGCGACATCTAGTGATCAAGTATCGTTGTTCTCGTGATAGATACATATAGACCAAAATGGAATTTTTGGAATTCTCGTCCTTGGGTGCAACCTATCGATAAGTCGTTAAAATCGAACAAAAGCTCAAACAAAAGACGTAACAATTTGGGCCTCAGAACCCCTCAAAACAAAAGCTAGGAAAGGGCAGTCCTAACCCACAAAACAAAGGACAGAGAAAAGATGGATAGTGTTAGGAAAACTAGTCCAAGCTACAAGAAAAGAAGGACACTGAAAAGACAAAGAAAGATACCAGGAAGTGGTGTGACTTCCATAAGAGCCATTGGCATAACACTGCTGATTACCACTCAAAGTAGTCGTTGGTGGCTGAAGTGAAATCCTATGAATTAGATTCGGGTTATGACTCTGATTCATAACCAAAAAGGGGAAGACAAATCATTGATGTGGAACCCAATGCCACCGTTGCTACCACCAAGCTCCAGACTGGTGAACCAAATGAACCAAAAGAAGGCGAGCGCCTTTTCCATTCATAGATGTGGGTAAAAGGCACCCCAATTCACTTCATCATTGATAGTGGTAGCCAGAAGAACCTCATCTCAGCAGAGGTCTTCAAGTGGCTAGCCCTGACGATAATGTTGTACCTACAACCCTACACCATTGGATGGCTCCACCAAGGAAGCAATCTCCATGTCAGCCAACAGTTTCGACTGTCATATGACATCGAGCCCTTCAAAGATGAGGTATTGTGTGATGTTTCCCCTCTCGAAGTTTGTAATGTTCTTTTGGGCCAACCTTGTTTATGGAAACGTCACGTTGTATATGAGTCTACGCCTCATAGCGTTATTATCACTTTGAACAAGAAATTGCATAGGATACCCGAGGTAGTACCACCTAGTGTTATTTCCTTGATCTCTGCCAAGCAATGCAAAAGAGTCATTTCTCATACTAGGAAATTTGTCTTCTTCATGATTCACTCTCAGAGTGAGTGAAATATCATAGCCACATCCAAGGCCTCCGCGACTGATCTCTCCACACAACCGAAGCAATTGGATAAGGTTGTGGAAGAATACTCATATATCTTCTCCTCTCCTATCAGGGTACCTATGCACTTCCAAGTCAAGCGTCACATTGATCTGATCTCAAGTGTGCCACTACCCAATGGGATAGTCTACCTCCTCTCTCTCATAGAAAATGAGGAGATCAAGAAGCATATCCAAGAACTGCTCCACAAGGGGAACATTCATCCCAACTCATTTCCTTGTGAGAGCCCAATTGTGTTGGTGCATAAGAAAGATAGGACTTGGTGACTCTGCATTGAATAATGGGCTCTAAATAAAATCATAGTCTGGAACCGGTAACTGATTCCCCAAATCGACGACCTCCTTGATCATATCACGGGGGACAAATACTTCAGTAAGATTGATCTTAAGTCTCGCTACCACCAAGTCCCAATAGAATAGGCAGATGTATGGAAGACTTCCTTCAAGTCAAAAGAAGGTCTTTTTGAATGGTTGGTCATGCCCTTTGGTTTGAAAAATGCTCCAACAAATTTTATGAGGATGATGGACGATATCCTGTAAACTTTCACCAATACTTTTTTAGTGGTGTATCTGGATGACATCCTCATTTACAACAAGACTTGGCAGGAACACTTGCAGTATATTTAGCAGGTTCTGCACACCCTGCGGCAACACAAACTATATGTGAACTTGGAAAAATTCCCCTTCGGCATGGACATGATCCATTACTTAGGCTACATCATTGATCAACATGGTGTGCATGTGGATCCAGACAAGATCCAGGTCATCCGTGACTGGACAACCCCAACCACACTCACTGAGATTTGAAGCTTCTTGGGCATCTCCAATTTCTATCGTAGGTTCATGTTGGGATTCTCTCATATCACATGTGCCCTCATCCAAGTAACCAAGGGTGGAAGTAAGGAAAACTTTGTGTGGGGTCTATCCCAACAACAAGCCTTCGATGATTTGATGCAACACTTTTGATCATCCCCGATACTTTCATTACTAGACCTGCAACATCCCTTTGATATGGAGACAAATGCTTCAAACTATGTTGTGGGTGTCATTATCACTCAACACAACCATCTCCTGGCATATCATAGTGAAACACTATCATATGTTGTCTGTAATTACCCTACTTACGACAAATAAATTTACTCCATTGTGCAAGCCTACCACCAGTGGAGACATTACATTCTTGGGAAGGAGACAGTTATCCACACTTATCACAAGCCACTATAGTTCATGCAGACCTAAGTAAAATTTCAGAATGAACACCATCAAAAGTGGTCCACATACTTACAAAAATTCCACCTAAACATCAAGTATAAAATAGGAAGTACCAACCGAGTTGCTCATTTCCTCAGCTGACCTCCAGTTGCGACACTCACCATGGTGCTAGACTCTTGCGGCCACGATACCTCTGGATGGCCCCACCTCTATGAGATAGACCCTGATTTCTCCACCACCTACCAAATGTTGGCCACAAACTCAATGGTCTCTAATTTCCATCTTTAGGACAGGTTTTTGTGTCGTTTGGGCCATCTATGTGTTACATCAAGAGAGCGCATGAAGCTGATTTGGGAATCTCACTACAGTTGGGTAGAAAGACACTTTGGCATAAAAAATACAGTGGTAGTGCTATAGAAACATTTCTACTGGCTGAAACTTCAACATGATGTCACTAAGTATATCAGATCCTGCATCGCTTGTGCTATTGCCAAACCAATCACTAAGAAATAGGGCTTGTACACCCCTCTTCCTATTCTTGATAGGTCATGTGAATCCATCTTAATGGAATACATATCGGGCCTCCCATCCACCAAGAGGGGAAATGACTTTTTTTTTTTTTTGATCACTTTTCCAAGATGGCGATTATGGCCGCCTGTAAGAAGAGCATCATACCAGAGGCCACTGCCAAGCTCCTCTTTGAACAAGTATGGGTACATTTTGGGATCGCAAAAACCATTGTCTCATATCGAGATAGTTGGTTCCTCAACACATTCTGGTCGAGCCTCTGGTCACTGCTGGATACCAAGCTCACCAAATCCACTGCCTTCCACCCCCAGATATATGGCCAAACTGAGGTCATCCATCAGATGATCGTACATATCCCGTGCATGTACAATTCCAAGCACCCCTGCACATGGGATGAGAGTCTTCCTTATGTCCAACATAGCTACAATCGAGCCCTGCATAGCTCAACTGGCCTCAACCCCTTTCAGGTGGGGTTGGGATTCCAACCATTGGGCCCCATGAATGTTGTACTAGCCTTGGAAACCACCTCGATCGAATTGTCCCTTGCTCCAGTAGAAGCCAACAAAGCCACCCTATTCATTGAGCGGATCTAGCACATCCACCAACAAGTTCAGGATATTTTACAAAAGTCCAATTCTAAGTACAAGAAGTGCCATGATCAACACCGAGTGCCACATAAGTTTCAAGTGGGCGACAAATTTTGGTTGCACTTGCAGAAATAACGCCTGAAAGGACCCCATCGAAGGATTATTACACTTCATTATGGGCCATACACCATCACCAAGGTTGTGGGTGACAATTATTTTGAGCTCAACATTCCCCCTTTCTTTTGCCTGCACCCAATATTCAACGTGGCTCTCCTTTGACCATATTTCCCACCATTATTGGACACCTCATAGATAGTAGAGCAGTTGACACCAAAATATCTCAACCTTGATCGCATGCAACAAGAATATAGTGATCATATTGTGGACACACATATCAAGGGAACTTGACAACAAAGGATCCAACTTTATCGAGTTGTCAAAGCAGGCAACTCATGCACCAAGGCAGGTGTCTCACCCAGGGCCAAATTCAACAAAATATTCCTCATGTGATGGGGGAAATCAATGCAATGGATACAATTTCTTCCTAAGGGGGGAGGATTGATCCAGATGGATTTCAGTGGCCTCCCGCCTATTCCAACTAGTTCATTTTGGCAATTTTTTCCTAGTTTTTGGGTCCCTGACTTTCGGGGCCGTTTTGAGGCCTTCAACAATGTTTTTAGGGTTCACCATAGTAAAACTTTGGACATAGTCATAATCTAAAGGAAAAATGTGTAGTCCTCATATAGAAATTTCCAATGGGCTATCGTGCGCTTAAAACGAAGATCGTATGCAAAATTTACGAACTTGGGAAGTTGATGTACTAGCTTACCCCAACAGGGCCCACATGAATTTTGGCACTTCATCTCCTAGGGTTAGGTTTTTGGATGTATAGGGTTTTGGAATTCATACTTATTGTAAAAAGGCCTTCAAAGTCTCACTGTAATGATCTTCTGATGAATGAGTACATTCATCACATCTCTTCTTAGAGATAAGACACAACCATTCCAACAAGCTTGTTTTCCACTGCATTTTACAATTTCGACTTATTTCCTTATTGAATAGAAAACCATTTTTACTGTATCTTTGTTATTTTTTGTTAAGCATATTTTAATAATCTGTATTCATTTCATTATGCTCATAAAATCCAGATCACTTCCTTTATTTCTTTTAATTGGGTTATAAGTCAACTTTGGGTTCTTCATTTTATTGTTTAAATAAAACTTGATCTTATTTAAATTATCCTTACATATGGATATGTAAGATAGCATATAATTTATCTTATCTAATGCTTAAATTATGGGTTGAAATTATTATGGTTCTTGCAATGGAAATATAAGGTAATCTTGGAATCTTCCCATATTTCTTGTTATGATTGAACCTCTTGTTCTTTTAAAATGGATATGCAAGCAGTATAATTCTTATTAATTGCTAATTATGATTGATTTCTTATAGTTAAAGAGGATACTTAAAGTGGTATTGAATTCTGCATGTGGTCCTTAAGGAAGACATTAAATCTTCTTATGGGATTCTATGATTGGAAGTGTAACTAGTATCTGAAGTACTTATGAATTCTTAATCAATATATATCATGTTAGTCAGGTACATGGTTGAGTTACATAGAAGTTGTATTTACTGCAAATGTTGAAAACATGATTGATGCTTGACTTCGATTGAGCCTGACTTAACAAGATACTATTGAAGATTGAATTAGATCTCTACCACTTCTAATATTGTACTTACACTATTGGGGTTCTTATTAATCTTTATGTATTAAATTCTTATTCAAAATTACACTTAAACATTGCTTGAAAGATTTATTAAGTACAATAGATTATTATTTCCACTATGATGAATTGATGATTAAGTATGCCAATGATTCTTGTAATATACCCAAAAATAAAGCACTATTAAAGTCTAAATGGACTTAGGAATTTATTTATGTTTTTGGCAAATTCAAATTTGGAAAATTATTGCCATTTATGGCAATTCCGAATTTAGGAATTTAGTTAATTGTAATTTATTATTATGAATGTTGGGCAAGGATTTGATTTACCCAAGAAACTCTTTGACTATGACACTTGTAAGAAACACATAATTTTTATATTTATTTCTAAGAGACAAATGGAACAGCCAGGTTGAAATCAGTTGACCATGACTCCATGAGTGGGGAACATGTTTGAACTACCTCAAGGCTGAATTCTACAAGTGGAAAATCAAGAATTTGGCCATTGATAGCCCCTGAAAATCAGGGAGTTGTAAAGATGTGAAAATTCCTAAGGGGAAAATACCTAGGCACAAGATGATTTTTGGATATATAGCATATGGGAGGAGGCAAGATGCTATTTAGTATGCCGGGGAAAAAGGAATATCACTTGTTTTTATGAGCACTAGTTTCTGAGTGTGAGGCAAGGAGAATTTTTATGATTCTGAAAGAGGACGATAGCTAAGGAGGAGTTTGGAATTCACCCTCATGGATTCATGGTCAGGATAGGGGGTGAACAGAGAAAGTAGATTGGTTGTTCTGTTCTGGTGAACTTGGCTGTTCCATTTTTTGTTTCAACACTTTGTTCAGATATGTTCATCTACTCTTCCCTAGTTGAATGTTCTGCTGATTAAATAGTTGGTAGCATAAATTTTAGTTAATTCTGGATGAATGTCCTATTGTTTTATGGCTGATAGAATACAACTACTTGTGTTGGTAGAATGAAATGAATTGTGGAAAATCTTTTACAATTGAATTTATTTAGTAAGTAGAATTAGAGAGCTACTGTGTATGATAGTTGTTAGTGATTATGTGAATTTTTTTTATTCAAGTGATATACTCTATGAATGACAATATGAATGTAGATTTAGGTGTGAATAGGTTAAGGACTTATTACAAATTTTTATAGATTGAAGAATAGTAAGTACAAATCTACAAGAATTATATGTATACTTTTATATGTTGCAATAGATATACACAGAACATAAGTTTTACCATGATAAATGTAAACTATACCATAGCTATATATATGTATATATATGTATATATAGATATTCACTCAAGAACTATTAACTAAACAACTACCCAACGAAGTTTTTGAGTGATTATCAGGATAGATATTTAAATGTATACATATTGCTGCCTACACAGAGTTTCAGAGTTACATAAATATCTAATACATAGAAAACTATTTATTGACTATCACATAACTTGAAAAATCGAGTTTTCCCATTAAATCTGACTATATTAATGGAGAAGATAGTTACAGTCCTTTTTCATTACAATAATGCAGGAGCAAAGGTTCAGTAATTCAAATACATAGAACATATTACATACTCCAGAGTCAGACCAATACTTAAACGAGTCTTCAACTCTACATAAAACTGCGATCATAACTATTTAAATAGTGAAATCTTATTCAATATGGGGTTTCCCCTCTGTCCTTTCCTTAAAGACTGAATATACAATTAACGATATGTTTATAGGAGTTTGGTATAAAATCTTCATGATAATAGTATTCTAGGGAAGAACCGTATCATTACAATAGAACCTGGGGCTTAAAATGCTGCAAGTTGGAACCCGAATACCTTTTTGTGCAAGGCGCTGTACTAGAATCCGAAGACTTCGAATGTTAACAGTCCTGCAAGGAGACCAAGAAAATTGCAATCAGTGTTAAGACAGAGTTCAACAAAACTTAAATCTGGAACATAGAATAATTACGAGGATGAAGTTTACGAAATGAAAATATTGCAGAGTTAATACTGGACTTTACTTAGCTTACAATTTGGGTGAAACAGATGCCTTTCTTCCCATTCGCGTCGTTGAGGAATATTGTCCACATTCCTGAAGGGGAGTGGTGAACCAAATATTTTCTGATGGGCACCCTCGCAGCAACATAGGTCCCATCATTAGATCAGTAACCGAAAGTTCTTAACCAAACATTTTAGAAAAATATAAATAGACAATAATAACCCTTTAAGAACTTAATAATTTGAGTGCTAAACGGTTCATATAGTATACGTACGATGAACATAGATGTTCTATTACTCTCTAGTTGCTATTTCAATATGCTATATGCTGAAGGGAAATGCATTAATCAGGTTTAAGAACACCGACTTCAATATTATATGCTGAAGGGAACACATTAAACAAGTTTTCAGAACACAGACTTCAATATTATATATATGTTGAAGAGAAATGCATTAATCAAATTTTAAAAAAACATAGACACATGAACCAATGATTTGGTTTTGAAAGATGACGTCGACGCCCTCCCTGCACAACCCGCAGGTCGGAAGGTCCACGTCAACACAGGATCTTTCTTTCTTCTGGCCCGAAGAACTCTCAACGTTCTTCTATTTCCCTATCGGGAAATCTGCACCCACAACAACTCTCACGAGATCCCCTCTTCAAACTCAGGAGATCAGACTTCATGACTTCACGAGGTCAGTGGTCAAGCATTGGACTCTCAAATCCTCTATATCCGATTACAGTCAGCACTTACCTTTACCTTTTCCTGTTCAGAACTTTTCCTATCGCGACTTCGGCGTTCACGACTTCAAGCAACTTGGTTCTCCGACTCTCGACTCCCGATATGCCGAAACTCCGATATACTCGCGAGTTTGACTTTTCAATGCCCCGTCACCTCTGTCGGGATTTCGGAGTTCGCGGTATCACAAATCCTGATGCAAATGTTTCGGGACTTCTCGTCATGAAACCCCGAAAGCGGCATGCCACCTGTCCGCTCATTGACTCCTGTGGCCCCACACTGTTCTCGTATCCGTCGGGATATCGCGTTTCACGATTTTGCGATTCCCATTGCAACGTTCATGGGACTTCCACCCACGATAACCCGATATGTAATTCCACGTGTAAATACGACGGCCCTTGCGGTTTGGATCAACAGTCCTACCCCTCCTGAGCTTTGAACCTTTCGACGCTTTCACCGTAACCTCCCTGCTCCTCTGCGAGATCTAACGAATCACTGAAATTTGCGAATTCCCATCAGAGAATTTCGACCGTCCGTCTTTACTCTGAAGGTTTCTGCGAATGACCAAGTGTTCCTCCACAACTTGGTTACCTGCACGCAACTCTGCAATGCCTGCCAAACACTCCATGGCAAAAGCTTTCTGTGCTTCTCTTGACGATTACCCGAAGGTCTTATGCCTCCTGAGCTTCCTCTCAGCGTCGAGTCTTAAAGACAAATCTTGCACGCACTCCTTGCAGAAGCCTTCAAACACTTCCTAAGTGTTGGATCCTTTCGACCCTGTGCACTCCTGCAGCAGCAGTCCCTCAATGCTTCACTCAGGTTCACAACCCTGAGACTTCGCTCAGCATGTGCACTCCTTGCACGACCCTTGTGCCTGTCTGCACTTCTGAACGAACGAGAACAAAAGCTACCCTATCTGAACCCCTTGTCAATGCACTCCTTACAGACACTTCGACTACACTCCTTGCATGAACCTTTGGCTCAGATAGAGAAACAATTGAAACTCATTCCCATTTCCTTTTAGACTTCAAACTCAAACATGAAATCATACACACAACATATAAAGCAAATGTATAACAGGAAACAAACATTCATGAGCATGTCATTCAACAATTATACACAGAGAACAAACACAAAACCATGAATTTGAATCAACCTCTTTGTATTAATCCAAATGCCTATACATGGGTGTTCTTACACAGCTCTCTGCATGCTCTTGCTCATAATGCACTAATGTTACAATACACAATGA
>SNQJ01S0133798.1:0-25678 GCA_010110895.2 Picea sitchensis
CATCGCGTGGATCTTCTAGTGTCCATCTCCCTTATACTTGTCTAGCTCACTTTACCACATCGCCATCCCTCCACGTAAATCCTCTTTTTTTCATTTTTGTAAAACACTTACTTTTCCCCTATGTCGTTTCGCCATCGTCTAAATCTCTCCTTAATCCTGAAAATACAGATATATTAACAGTAAATTAAATGATGAGTGCATATTTATTAAAAGAAAAATGAAAATATATATATGTATATTTTATCATATACAAATTATAAACCAATAAGCTAAGCAAGTGGAAAGGGGAAATAAAAATGAAATTCATAAAAGATTAAATAATAAAAAAGGGGGGGGGTAAATAAATAAATAAATAAAATGAGCGCACATGCCCTTGATTTTTTAAAAAAAATAAAAAATAAAAAATAAATAAAAATGAAATATACCAACGAATTAAACTAAAAAGGAAATGAGGAAAGTCAAAAGGGAAAAGAGGGGGAAAACCTAAGGAAGAGAGAATTAGGGTTTGAAGGGATAAAGGGATGGGAGAGAGGAAAGGAAAAGGCCTTTTTTTTGCTGAGATTGGATTGGTATGCTGAGAAGGGAGACTGACTGATTTTCTGGTAGGAGTTGGGAAGCCTCAGCATTTTTTTTTGAGTGGTAGCTCAGCCTTGGAGGCGAGCTGAGGAGCTAGGACTCTCTGGTTGTGTGTGGCCCGTTTGCGGCTCAGGGGGCTGAGGGGGAAGAAGAGTACCCCTAGCGTTTGGCTGGGAGGTACCGGTGAGCTCATTGAGGTCGGCAAGTAGGAGCAGGAGCAGCAGGAGCACAAGAATCGTGGCGGCAAGCGAATAAGGCCAAGGTGCCAAATTTCAACAGGCCTTCTCTCTGACCGGGGCGTGGTTATTTATCTACCTGCATATTTCTTGTCTGCGTCCTCAGCGCTTGAAACACTTCTGGCAATGTTCCTCCGTATCTGTAGTTTCTCACACCTCTCGCAAGCCTCCAGTCTGGTTAAAAACCGTGGTTTAAAATTCAGTACACCTAATTCCTGCTTAGCACAATCTGTTCTACTCTCGCCATCAGTCCTCAATCTGAAACCCTAAACTGAAGATAACAAATCGTCTCCGCGTTAATTTAAATGCTTTTCCCTGCTTTTCTTGTGGCACGATTTCATCTCTGAATAACTTTGAACCTCTGCGTATTTTATTTCCCCCTTATTCCCAGCGCCGTGGCGTGTTTAGGTTTTGTTTTCCCTTACGTGTTTTCAGTCAAACAGACAATAGTGCTGAATAGGTCCATGCATGACACGCCATCAGTAACGAGGCATGAAAAGAAATTTTCCTCAGAAATGACAATAGATTACAACCAGATTGAATCAAACTTTTAAAACGGACGAACATGATTTCGAAATGGACAAAAACAAAGGAATTCAATAAGGAAGGATGGATCGGTTAGTCCATTCATCAAATAGTGGTGGACGTAGTAATACATTCATCCAGAAAGAATATAAATTGGTACATCACACCTAACACCTAACAGTCACAAAATAAAATGAATAGGAAGGTAGACCCAATAAGTTTCGTACACACACAGTGACACCTGCAATAACAGGATCATGAAAGTGCATCTAGTAAAATGATTGCATCCACTGTAATGTAACAGTTGCAACAATAAAAGTATGTGCATCCAAAGCTGTACGCGGGTAACAAGAATCCAGTGCGATTAGTCTCCTGGAGTATTGAATTCGCCGATGTCTTTTTGCCTTCGGACGGCCTTCCCTCCCTTCGCTCTATCCAACATTCTATTGACTTAGTGCCGGGAGACTCACTCCCCAATGCTCCAGCATATCACCCCGCTCCTCTTGAAGATGCTGAAATAGAACGGAACCCGCAGTGGTATAGTAGCTTCCCTTACGCGGAGTCAATCTTTAAGAGTTGCTGCCCGAACAACAATAAGAATTATTGTGTAATATGATACCCTTCGCGCCTTAACTCCCACCGACTGAAAACCCACGCCTCCCCTTACCCTTTTCCTCTGACCACGTGTGGTCAGGCTGCGTCCTTATCGGTGCAGGCAGCGTCGTGGTGTCAGCTCGATCTCCTGAAGGGATTGACTACACCCAACCACCGCCCTAACCCTGAACGAGCCTCTTTTTACACGCCATCCTTCATTGACTGTTTAATGTGTTGATGGCACCCAACTCGATACCCAGGTTAATAAAGGTTTATTAATTCGTGAATAAACTGTTGTGCCCTTATTTCTATCATTTAATTTTCAGCAAGACAAGTGAGAGAAACCTAACTGGGCGCATGCGCTGTTACGGTGTTGGATGGGTTGACCGGTGGGCTATCATCCACTGTTTATTTTCCATGAGTGTGTTCTGAAAAAAAAAAAAACCTTTTTAAATTGCCCTATCATGAATTTCGCCGATGAAAATACGATTCCCTAAATGTTAATTTATTATGGCTGATATAATTCCGCTTCCCTAGATTTTAATTTGTAATGGCTGATATTATTTTACCATTATGGACTCCCTTATCCTATAGACGGGAACGGCAGGAATTGGTTTACAATCTTTTTATGATTATTATTTTCTTCACGCCTTTGCCTTAATGCGCATTCAACAGAAAGGAATAGCTTTATACCAAAAGTAAAATGTCTTGATGCAATAGCTTATTTGCAACCCTAAACGCGGAGGAAGGTCCAGCTAAAACGAAAAGAACGTATCATTTAATACTGTCTGCCACCGGATTTATTAATGAGCCGCCCTACCTCTCTTTCTAAACATATAGTTCATTATTTAGTCAATTTAGTTGCAGGTTAAGAGTTTTTATCAATTGATTTAGGAAGTAAACAGGCTTAAAATATTTGTGTTGTGATTGGATGACATCGACTCATCATGTTAAGCCGGAAGGGGATATGGCGCCTGCTCATTGATTTTTGGGAATATTGGTATTAGATGTTGGGACAAACCCTAATTACTGTGATGCCTAAGTTTGTAGATTAATTGGGGGTTACACGTGTTACCTTGTTGTTGGGGATATAAATCGAGTTAAATAGTTGCGTTTTTATTTAAACTATGTTTTGTGATGTAATGGAATTAATAGCTTCATTTGCTAAGGAATACTTGTATATGTTGCGTTAAGGATAATTGCTTTATTCGCAATATCAATATTGATTGATTGTCTTGGTAATTGCAATAATAAGAATGTCTTAAATTGCTAGGGCAATAATTAGGGCTAATTTGCAATATTAATAATGCTTACTTGCCAGGGTGTTATTGGTTTAGATTGCACTAAAATATTGTTTTAAATGAATGATTACTGATGAGGTTGAATTGCAATGATAGTACTGTTTAAGGTCAATGATGATGGGTGACTCGCTATGTTATCATTTGTTTAATTGATCTGTTCATGATGAACCATGCTTAATTTAAGTTATTATGGTTTCGAATGTGAGATAATGATGTTGCGTAAGCTGCCATGAAGAACCTTGTTTAATTTATGCTATTGAGGTTTAAATGAATGTAATTAACGGTGCTTAAGCTACCATGTTAACCTTGTTAATTTAGTGTTGATATTGTTAAAATTTACCATGTGAAGATAATGCTTACTTGCCAGGGTATTATTGGTTTAGATTGCACTAAAATATTGTTTTCAATGAATGATTACTAATGATGTTGAATTGCAATGTGAATATTGTTAACCGGAAGTGCTCATGATGATGTCTAAATTGCAATGATAGTACTGTTTAAGGTCAATGATGATGGGTGAATCGCTATGTTATCATTTGTTTAATTGATCTGTTCATGATGAACCATGCTTAATTTAAGTTATTATGGTTTAGAATGCAATATAATGATGTTGCGTAAGATGCCATGAAGAACCTTGTTTAATTTATGCTATTGAGGTTTAAATGAATGTAATTAATGGTGCTTAAGCTACCATGTCAACCTTGTTAATTTAGTGTTGATATTGTTAAATTTACAATGTGATGATGATTCTCAAACTGCTATGCTAACTTGTTTATTTAATGCTATTATATTTAAATTGAATGCTAAGGTTGAAGCTTAAACCACTATAATAATATGGCTTAATCAAAGAATGGATCCCGCTTAAGCGCATTAATAATTTTCGTTTCTATTTTGCAACGCTAATAATGATCAGAATCGTGAATGTCAACCTTTGGTTTAATCGAAGTGTTCGTGATGTGCATTTGGTACCTATGATAATTAATGGAGTTATTGGTCTGGTGTTCCACGCTTACAGCCGCTTAGTTGCTCAGCCATGTCTCGCCGGGCGCTTATTTTGTTGTCACTATGATGTTGCCTGGGTTGTCCATTGTGTCTTCCTACTTTCAGTCTGAAGTCTACCGAGTGTTGACGGAGATCTCGAGTGGGGGTTGATTCTACTGGCCACACAATTTTTTAACAAAAAAAAATTCACCGTTTGACTGAAAGTAGTTGTCCTTAGCTAGAGGGTTGTTACATACAGAATCAACCTTTTCAAATAGTTCCATTCCTCATTTGCTTGAGACAAACTTGAGACATTCACTTTAGTATGAGACATTCATTATGAAGAGTATATGTCAAAAGTTAGAAACGGACATAAAAATCTCAATTTAAACAAAACGCTAATTTTTATCAAATGTTCACTTTCGTTTAAATTATGATTTCGGTGCTCAGTCTTTGCCCATTAGCAAGTTTCACTATTTTGAATAATATGTTCAATACTTCATCAACTAATATCTTGGTTGCTTTCATTTCAGAACAAAATCATTTTGCAGGATGTTAATTAATTAAATTTTTCATTTTGTGACCTCATTTCAAAAATAATAATAATCAAATAATTATTTATCATTTGTTTGATTTTGTAAAAAAACTAAAATTAATAATATTTTTCTCCATTGTCTGAAGCTTCTAGATCAAATTTGAAAACAAATTATAAATACCATTTGTTTATAAGTTATAGTTAGTTTAAATTCATTTTTTTATTTTTCTAGATTTTGTTTTATTCACAATTTTTAGGTTATTAATTTTTAGGTTATTAATTTAGGTTTCTTTTTGTTTCACAGGTTTCTATTATCAAATATTTGATACGGATCTGATCATGTCTTGATTTTATTATCCAAATACGTTCAATATGATTGATCCAAAAATAATTTTGTATTGCTACAAATGATTTTATGAGCAACAACAGATAAAATTTGGAAAGGCGTCAAGATCAGATAGATGATTTTCCATAACTGATTGTAGCCAAACTATGAGGAATTAGAAGAAACGGTTGAAATCCCAGAACCCAAATGGACCCATTTACCTTCTGCGTAGATATTCTCCCAAACAAATGCACTATTTAAGAGATATTTGGGTCTCTTTAGAGGCAAATTTCAGGTGGTGGAAATTAATAGTGACGCCCAGACTGTTCATTTATTTTATAAATATATGAGAAAGATCAGAGCCAAAGGGATGGAAGAATTGGAGAGGAGGATTTTAATCCTTTCTCTTTTGTATATTATTTCTTTTGTAAACTTTTTATTTCTTTTCAAATGCAGTAATGGATGGCTAGAAGCTTTGGGAGAATGGACGAATATTTTTAAAGAAGAATATGGAATTCCAGGTTGCTTAATGGCTTTTGTCCTCTAAGTAAAATGGTTTTATTTTCATATAATATATTCATATTCTTTCAATAATTGATTATGCATTGATTTAAATAGCTTTAGTCTTTTTTATCAATACATGATTAATTATTATTATTTATATATTAATTTTTCTAATCCTTAAGAGTTTATTATCCAAAACAATTCTTCCAGGACCACAATATGGGCATGTGATTTTGAGAAAGAATATGGAAAAGTAATTCATCTTTGGCTTTAGACCTATGTGATACTTATTCCATTTCATTCTTTCATTATTGCTATATTATGAAAATGTTATAACGGTTGATTTTAGCTTTAGCTTGTCAATCATATGGTGTTTTCATACTGTTAAATGTTATATGCTGCCCATAATTTCTTATTCCATTTTTTTTGTGTGATCAATAAATCATTTGATTATTATGGAATTTATTTCTAATGTTAAATGATGGATATTATCAATACCCATAATTGAGTTTTCTTTCGTTCTTAAATATTGATTATCTTAAGATCACACGATTTTTAATTAGTTGTCTTCCTGTTGTTATTAATTTACTCCAATATCAAATACTTCTTTGAATGCATTTTGGAAGTGCTAGTATTTTTCTGTTATAGGTTTCCCTTAACAACAGTGCAGGCATGAGCTCATACAACACAGAAAGATAAATACCAGTTTCGTTGATAAGCGACAGGTTATTATGTGTGTTATTTATTTAAGTCGTTTATGAATGAAATAATGAATGTATGGTTCAACTTTGACTATCCACATGTTCATGTTTCATTAACTTTTTTGCAAGATTATTTAAATTTATAAAAGAAAAACAATAAATATTTTTATGTGCTTTCTTTATCTGCTTGCTAGAAGCAATCATTTTTCCATTGATTTTCACAAGTTTCGATTAAAACTTGCATCTTGTAAATCATGTAAATAAATGAGACTTGTATATCTTCTGCTTAAATATAACTACTACAGTTACATTAGAGAATATGTACGTATATATAGTGTTTAGTAATTAGTTAGTTATTTATCTCTTTTATTTATTTCTTTTAGCATTCTTATATTGGCTAACGGAGCCATTAAACCCATCAGAACGAGTTACACCAAACGACTTGGGTTATTTAGACAACCTCGGACCAGAGTCGCTCTTCCAGTTGATGGACAGTCAATTTCGCCCGTCAACAAGAAGATAATAAAGAAGAGAAGAGTTAGTGGATGCAACCCTAGGGTGGGGGTGAACCACGTACATGTTGTGTTGCTCTGCTTTGTGCAATGTGTTGATGTGCTTATATGTTAATGTGCTTAGTGATTTAATATAGATGAATTATCTGTCGATGTTTAGTGCTTAATAGTATGGATGAATGTTAGATATGACTTATATACATGTGCTTAGTGTTGAATCTGTTAATATGTGATCTGTTTCGTCATGCTAAGTGTTGTTAGATGCTAGATTTGGTTGAATACTGTGTTGTACTGTAATTAGGGTTTAACTGCGATGTAACTAAGAACTGAATATTGATCAATATAACTATTGAGTGATCTGTTAAGTGATTAGAATCATAGATCTTTGTCCCAGATAAGGTTGCATACACTGGAGTCCTGCAACCACCCCTGCCTCTACCTTGGGTGAGATTTCATCTTCTTCATAGGTGTTTCCAAAAGGGCCGATAGTTAGGGTTTTTTTGGTGCACTGTTGTAGCATTGAACCCTGGGTCTGCCCCTGTGCCAACATTACATTTGAAATCAATTATCAATCAATCAATCCTTTGGAATCAATCAATCACTTGACATCAATAAATCACTTGACATCAATTAATTAAACCTTTGGCATCAATGACAACATGGTCCAACAATCTCCCCCTTTGGCATTGATGGAAATACCAACATTGATGTCAACACCAATCATTGATGTCAATATGTAGACAAGGCATGGTCTACATCAATGTGACTATCTCTCCCCCTTTGACATTAATGGAAAATGGTCATTTTCCCCTTGGGGCTGCTGCCCCCGCTTGAACTCTCCTTGGGGCTTCTCCCCATGTCTGAATGCCTTTCCAACACTGTGAGAACAAATAGATGATGAAGTATCAAATAATATGTTATCAATTCTTGGCACCTCTCTTTGAGTTCATCTTCGACTCACCCACTCCTTGTATGACTGATAAAGAATTGACAATAATCTGGAAGATTGGAGATTGGTACCTCATGGAGCAAAAAAACTTGCATAAGAGTTTACAGAGTTACCAAAGATCCCCATTTTCTCCCAAGGTTTGTGCCTAACAAGTTGGTATTACATGAGATTGCATATCAAACTATGATCCATGGAGTTGGGGAAACACTATATTGTGCTAAGAAATCCATCTTCCCCCGTTACCATTATGGGTTGGTTCATACTCCTTCAGAAGCATCAAACATGCCCAAGCTAAAGTATATATGTTGAAATCATTCCACTTTGGGGAAGAAAGGTTCTAGAGATACGATCCAAATAAAGTGGTTAACAAACATTGCAACAAGTACAAATACACATGGGAATACACTTTAGCCTCCCAATGATGCTGAAGTGTATGGACACTGACATGATGACGAGGCTCTAAACAATGACACCTCGCATATGGACACTGACATATTGGAAACATCAACATAAATTCCGAGTGGTCACCTTCAATTTGACAATATGGATTTGGGGATTTGTACACCTTACAAGCCCAACAAAGTGGTGGAATTGAAGAAGTTAAAATTTGACAAAGCCACTAGAAAAATTTTGAAACAACATATCAGGAAGGTCCCATTCACTAGAGGAAATCCATTATCAATCCTCATAGAGAATACAGTGGTAGAGGAATTTAGAAAAGACCCAATTTCCATAGCATCCCCTAACACTGCCTTCACCACAACAATAGAGAAAAACCTTAAGAATTTGTTTTGCGAAAACAAAGAAAAGGTTGTCAAGATTAGAGAATTGGAAGAAAATATTAGACATGCAAAGAAATATGAGGGAAGTCTGAGAGAATTCAAGGCATGTGAAGAAAAGGTAAGGACAAATATTGGGGAGAATATTACAATATGTATGCCCATATTCATGGCTTCTAGTAGCTGGAAGTTGACATAATGGACCAACATAGTTGTGTGCAAACCAAGAACGTCTAGTTCACTACCATCTAAGAAGGATTAAATGACATGAAAAAATGGATCGCTGAAAATACGGATGCTCTAGCCAATCTTCCCCAGCCCTTAGAGGTAGAAAGAAGGATTGATTATGCTTCCCTTGATCGATGTCAACAATTTGGGAAGAGAGAAGAAAATACAATGACAAGCTCGCTCACAATCTGCACACAAATCTACAAATCTACACAAATTTTGACACATAAGAGTTTCCTTAATCTCATCGAGGAGCTCAAGAAAACCATTACAATGGATTATCTCCTTGAAAAAATACAACAAAATATATATCAAATATGGGAGAGAGCTGAAGAAACTACAAAGATAACAATTGATTTGATGGAGGAAAACCTTGTCGAACCAACCAAAGTTCAAACTATGATCCAAGCATTCATGGCCACCATGGCAAGGGACATGAAGACTCTCACTGAAAACTTATCCTCCCATGAATCCACCCTCAAGGAACCCTTGTATCACAGAGTCATATTCGTCAATGACCAATATCAAGTTTGGGAAGCCTTTGTGAGAGACAAGGACACATGAGTAAGATAAAAAATAATGAATTTTCTCACAACTGCTTCCTATTTTTTCTTTTTCCAACAACCATCAACTCCATCCTTATTTCAAAACCTATCAACAACAATTTAGAAGGGGAATATGAAGAGTTTTATAACTAATTCTTGCTAAATTCAAGAAAATAATTTCAACAGTTACTAAAATTCCTATAAAGAAAGGAAGAGGCCCATTTTGTAGGGGCTCTTGAAGCATTGTATATTCAAAAACTATTTTGAGAATTAATAATGAGAAGCCCCCAGGGATAATTTTTTAAGAGAGAAGAACAATTTTAGATGATAATTTTTTGTAAACTAATTTCAACAAAGTGTATGTTGTTTATATGTGCTATAAGAATGTCTTTTTTCTTATAGACTAATCTTATGAAAATTGAAATTGTTATTTAAACTTTTCTTATTCTTTCTTATGTTTGTCCGGAGATGACAAGTTCTTATGTATGTAATTGTATGATTTATACTAATATGGTTATGTACCTGCATGCAAGTGTTGTCTAACCTTGTCACTTCTTAACAACTATATAGAATAAGTTAGTTGTAGGGATTAGTTTCATTTATAGCTACTCATCTAGTTACCTTAGATTCTCTTAGATAGGATAGGTTAGGTTAGGTTTATTTCTTCATTCACTTAGATTGCATTTTCTTTTCCACTACATCCACAAACCATCCAATCACCCCTCAAAACCAGTAATGGCAACTGGGCCAAAATCCAGATGGGTCTCCTAAACCAAACGGTGCATAGTCTAATTGGGACAGTGTATCGAGGAGTACCCCTTACCATTGAAGGGAAATTCCACCTCATCTACATGTTCTTTGGGTTCAATTCTAGATGTAGTTTCCATCACTTTTCTTTAATGTGACCATCAATATTGAAATGGTTGCAATGGTTGTTGGGATCCTTGCACTGTGTGTAGTGGTTTTTTTCTTCTTATCCTCTCCCCCTTTCCACATTTTCTTCCCCTCTTTGGAAGCTTCCTAGTTCTCTTTCTAATTGGAACCGCTTGACTTCCCTTTCTTATGGCCTATGTTTTCCAGATGGCATATATTGTTACTGTACACGTGCCTTGTCCACTATTCTTGTATTGAAAAGTATAACTTTCTTTTGAATATGACTATGTAGACCCCCTAGATACTTGAGGAGTATATTTGGGTTCTTGGGAGAGATACCCAACATGACAGTCATCTTTCTGAACTCAGTGGTGTACTCTTGTACACTCTACCCTTGCTTCTTCCTAAAGTAGTGCCACTAGATCCATTTGTGTACATACCCAATAGGGTAAAATTGGGACTTAATGAGGGTTTTGAAATCCTCCCATTTACTTACTGGTGGATCACCCTCCAACCTAAGTTTTTTTGTATGGATTTCCCACCAGGTTAAAGCATGTCCCTCTAAATTCAATCTGGAAAATGATATCTTTTTTTCTTCATCTATATGGTGAATGATGAAATAAACTTATATCTATTGCAACCAATGATTTGGATTTAATGCATCGATCTCACCTTGGTATGGATTTATTTCCACTTTTGCTTCCATACGAAATAAAGACTGTGAAGGGTTTATGGCATTGGAAATTGACTTCTCTTTCTCGAGTTATTTTCATAACTCCTTTTCTAGGTATTCATTATCTCCTAATTTCCCCTTTGATTCGATATCGGAATTAGAGCCTCCAACCTATTTGAATGGTTCGATGTTTCTTTCTAGATCCTCCATGAAGAGGTTCATATTGCGGTTGATATCTGTGACCTATGCTTCCAACCTCACCCATCTCTATTCTATATATCTCGAGGGTTTTTATTAATTGACTCATCTACCATGGCTAGAGTTTCTATGACTTCTCTTTAACCTGATTTTTGGATCCTTCAACTTCCCACAAATACCCAAAAGAAACCTACTTTGATACCAATATGAGGTGCTTTTTATACTTGGAACCTCTTTTTCATTCTCCTCATTGTACTTTCCCCACCGATTGAATAGATCATCAAACAAAATTTTATGTGGAAACACATGTTTCCCCATCATAGAATAAAAAAAAAATCCACACAAAATCTATGCAAGTCATTCCTCCACTAAAATTCAGGAGAAATGGGAACTGCAACTTTTGAATTCTCCTGATTGTACATTCCCCACTGGTTGAATAGATTTTCATACTAAATTTGATGGGTGTTATGGGAAAAAATCTCACAGGGATCTCACTGAATAATCAACAAAATCACCCTAAGATTATCCTAGTAATGCTAGACATAAATAGGGTAGATTCTTATGGTTCCTCTAGATCTAGATTCATGCACATGGATTCATTACTAACCTAAGGAGTGGTGGAGATTGGATACCTTTCTCGTAGGTTTTCCTTCATATATATTGGCTATTGTGGACCTAAAACTCCAGCTTCAAGTCCACAACTTTCTTCCTGCATACAAAAGACAAGCAATACCTCTCTACCTCTCTACTTGGGATTAGAATCCTAGATATAATTTGACTCCAATCATATCTATAATAGAATGAATCGTATCTAAACATTTATGAATTGAACACAAATGATAAGGAGGAAAACCATTGATCTATTAATGAATATAAGATAAATTACATCAAACACACCTTAGTGATGATGCTTCCTCTTTTGATTCCTTTCCCCTCCCTTAGCTTCTTGGTTAGGACATGTTCTCTGATTTCTAGCTGTGATAGATAGGACAATCACCTTTGCAAATCGAAAACATAACCTTTCTCTTGAATTCTCTTCCCCTTTCCCAAGACTTTCCTTTTTTATATATCTCTTTGGGGGAGGCTTGAGAGAGCTTATATATATTCTAGAGACCACTAGAGACTCGAATGATCCGAGTTCCTAGGGCCTTGACACAAAAAACAACTCATCCCTCACTTATCACCTTGCAACTACCTGAATCTAGAAGTTTTACATATCCTTGGTTGTTGAGATACTAGTGACCTGCCAGGATCCTCACTTGTTATCTACTATGTGTCTAGTGAGGATCTCCAAAAGGGCTCAAATCCTAGGAAAAAAGTGCATTCTTTCTTACATCTTCTTATGGATTCCTCTCTGGGCTATAGGGTGGAAATTAAGTCTATAAAAAATTCCCCCTAATGTGTGAGGTCAAGAAAGGAATGCATGGATTAAATACATTATAATAAAATAACATCCATGCAAGGAAACGTGAGGAGAGAGCAAAGGAGTTTTAGAAGTCAAATACGTCATGAAATCAAACACCAAGGATGGGAGTATAAATAGACCATTCCCTAGGTATACATTCTCAGATTCTGAATAACCATGGCCACCAAATAATACACCACAGATCCATAATATGAAATGCTAGACTATGGTCATGAAAGAATGCACAGTGGATCCATGTCATCAATAATCCGTACCCACAAGCAAATACAATGTGGATCTATGTCATGAAATCAATCATAGCCAAAACAAATACAATGTGGATCTATGTCACGAACACAATCATAGCCACCAACAAATAGAATGTGGTTTTATGACACCACCAACAAATACAATGTGGATCTATGTCATGAAATCAATCATAGCCAAAAAAACAAATACAATGTGGATCTATGTCACGAACACAATCATAGATATCAGGAAGACAACAAGCACTGAGAAGAGTGCCCCCCAAGTCTTTAAAGTACTAATATACAAGTGATATAATCCATCACAACTTTGGAGGGGGTTCTATAAAATAAGGATATGGCCCCAACCCAAGGTCTTCGTCCCAAACTCCAATGGTACAAATCTACAACATGCAAATAAATGAGCTGATGTCGAGCATGGTATAAATTATCTGATTATTGATCATTGATGTATACCGATAAAAGACGCAAGGGGAACCACTGATGATTAATATGGACCCAAAGGTACCTAGTACAATCTAACAAGTGTGAATAGATGAGCTGGTGTCAAACACTTGTAGAATCAATCAATAAGGGATCAATGAGGTACACCCATTGTCGATCATGAGGAGGCATGCCACTGAGGAATGTAAGATCCAAGGTACTAGCTAGTTTCTGGATACATCTCCTAGATAATGTGCTAAATTCAATAGGAATAGATCTATCGAAGGAGGGCCTTGATGTATTCCCCCATCAATCGACACGAAACATACATCGAAAGATGATGTGAAGAGAGAGTATCACTAAGTACAACTGACACAGGGTTTGCTGAATCATAAACTCAACAAAAAAACATATGATTGACTAAGGCTTACACTTCCCTTAAATATATAACATAACACAATGGTTATTTTACAATCTGACACAAGAGCTGGAAGAATATAGTCTAACAACACAAGACTCATTTAAGCACTCTCCATGATGACTAGAAGATTAATGGATCAGAGGAGTATCTATGAATCATATTATTGGGATGGATTCGAGGCAAGATAAAACCCAATTGTATGATGAGGACTCAAATAGGTGCCATGTTCAAGGGAGATTCGACTAACACTGCCATTTTGAGAATAGACCAATGGTGAAAACCCCCACTCTTTTTTTGATTTTTTGTATAGTTTTTCTCCTTCATGGTTTAATGAGCACGAAAGAATGACAAAAGTATGCTCAGTCTCCTTCATGGTTTAATGAGCATGAAATAATGAATTAAGTAATCTCAGTGTGTCCTTTTCATTCAATTTTAACAAACCTGAAAAATAGGTAAAAGGATACTCGTGAGTGTATTTTTCGTGTCATTTTACGAGTCCAAAAAAGAGATAAAAGTATACTTGGTGGGAGAGAACAAGTGGATTAATAACATGTTCCTATGTTCCAAGTCCATGGAACCAACCTAAGCAATATGAATGAAAATGGTACAGGCACATGAGGTCCACTCTTAGCATCTTTTCTCTCCCTGGGTAGGTGGGTGCAAAACAAAGGCTAAATAATGTAAGAGGTGAATGGTCAAGGCTATTGCAATAGCGGTAAGCGAGATGTAGGAAAACAACAACGCAATGATGGGAGGCATGACATAAGAAAAAAATGAATAGGAGACCATTAAGTTACAAGACATTTTTTGGGGAACCCCCATGGGATATGGCCATAATATATTAGACAAAGAGAGGAAAATTAGGCTCAATCTTCAAGTCATGGTAGGATAAAGGAGGGATCCTGGACCTATGCGAAAATGAAACATGGGCACCAAATAGAAGTCCAACTGCTAACTAGGGAACCTATGAAGGGTAGGAACTACCGAATTAGTTACAACGTGCAAAAGGAGTGGCTAGTGTCACAACTAATTAGGTTAAAAAATAAGGCATAATGGGACAAAATCTCACTGAATAATCAACAATATCTCCTTAGGATTATCCTAGTAATACTAGACAGAAAGAGGGTAGACTCCTATTGTTCCTATAGATATATATTCATGCACATTGATTCATTACTAACCTAAGGAGTGGTGGAGATTGCATACCTTTCTCGTAGGTTATCCTTCGTATATCCTGGATGTTGTTGACCTGAATCTCCAGATCCAAGCTCCACAACCTACTTCTTTCATACAAAATACAAGCAATACCTCTCTACCTCTCTACTTGGGATTATAACCCTAGATCTAATTTAACTCTAATCATATCTATAATAGAATGAACTAGATATAAACATTTATGAATTGAACACAAATGATATGGAGGAAAACCATTGATCTATTAATGAATATAAGAGAAATTACATCAAATATACCTTAGTGATGATTCTTCCTCCTTTGACTTCTTACTCCTTTCTCCTCTCTTAGATTCTTGGTCAGGCTAGAATCTCTGACTTCTAGTTGTGATAGACAAGACAAGCACCTCTTCAAATGGGTAACATAACCTTTCTCTTGAATTCCTTACCCTTTCCCAAGACTTTATTTTGTTATATAACTCTTTGGAGGATTATTTTGAGAGCCTCTATATCTTCTAGAGACCACTAGAGACTAAAATGATGTGAGTTCCTAGGCCCTTGACATGAAGATACAAATCATCCCTCACCTATCACCTCATAACTCCCTAAATCTATAATTTTTACAGATCCTCACTTATTGAGCTACCAGTGACTGACAAGGATCCTCACTTGTTGTCTACTATGTGTCCAACAAGGATCTCCAAAAGGGATCAAATCATAGGAAAAAGTGCAATTTGTATTACATCTTGTTATGGATTCCTCTCTAGCCTATATGGTGGAAATTAAGGCTATAACAATGGGGAAACAAATGTTTCTCCTTTGGTGGTCTCAAAATGGGATTCTCCCACCTGAACCTCTTGATATACTTCTCTATTTTTGAAAGACGGACTCCAACCGAGTCATTTCTCTCAATTACTTATCCGGAATCTCAAAATTGACTTTATGGAATTATTGTAGTATGTTTTGGGTCTAGCAAAGATTCTTTGATATTAAATGCATGAGTTGGTGTCTTGGCATGTTGTTGTAATTTACCTTGTAATAATTTTTGTCTTAGGGTGTGTGGAAATAGAAAAATTAAGTAAAACATTGATTTAATAAGTAAAATCCCTTGGTGAGTTGTTGCACATGCTCAAACAATGAAATTTGGCCTTGGGGAACCAACTTATCCTTTATGCACTAAGAAGTATCCATCAAATGTTAAACCATCACCAAGAAAGCCTTAGATTGTGTCTCTACTTCTCACATTGACCATCATCAAGACGTGGTGGTTGAAATCCCCTTTAGTTAAAACACAATCATCTAGGATTTGTGTAATGTCCCCTTCGAATTGATCATGATGGAGGATGACTTAGTAGCCTATATGACTCTCAAAGGATATATTCAAGAAGTAAATGGGAGTCATAGAGGGTTATTTGGTGTCACTAGGTTAAATGAGGACAAATTCTAAAGTGACATTAAATAAAAATAAATAATTTTGTTTAAATGAAAATTAGAGGGAAAATAATGTGAGGGTTTGATTTAGTAAAAAAGGGGAAAGATCTAGAAGGCTTGGAGGAAGGATAAATAGAGGGGTAACCCTTCACTTCAACATTAAGATTTGATCTCTCATTTTGGAGTTCTCTTGGAGCCATTGTTTTGTTAGGGTTTAGCAAAACCCTTCCACCATTATAGTTTGGTTTCGGTGGTGCAATATACACCCTATCTAGACAAGGAGGAAGATCCATATAGGGTATTCATTGGAGATTTCATTGGGTTGTTTCAGTTTGGATGTATATCAAATGGCATAGGGGATTGGCGAAACTTTCCAAAGGAGGTTGATCATCAATTTTGCAGGGAATATGAGGGTTTCATGGAAATTGTGATAGGGGTCACCCCCGCGGGTTGAGTACATGGAATATCGAGAGGCCTCGCTTGTTGTCCAAACTTGTCCTGCAAGGCCCTGCCTGTTGTTCATCCTCATTCAACGAGGATCTTTGTGATTTGAAGTTACATGACTGTTAAGGTATGGGAAGCCATATTTATGCGATAGGTGTTTCAGGAGAAGATCGATACCACACTAGTGAATGTTAGATAGTCTAGGGGGGGATACATAACCTCTTGAGGAGATTTTTGCATCATTACCAAGTTTCTTGATCAATGTGTTTAGGAGGGTTTTGCAGTTGTTGTTACAACCGGTAAAGACATTTGTGTTTTTGTGATTTGGATTTCCATACCATAATAATATGCCATGGTTATCTTCTCTATTCCATGTGTAATGGGTGCTTGTAATATGTTTGACAATATTCCTATCTTGATGACATATGAAAACTATTTGTAAGAAATTTTCAACAACCTTAATGCAAAGTGTTTGATAAAATCACAGAAAAAGAAACAATACTTGGGACAACAAACATATTTTTTCTATCTATCCTAGTTGAGGACATGACAATTTGATTGATCAATGACATCGATGTATGAGATTTCTAGATGTCAATAAATTATTTCCAATTCTGAGAATGATTTTGAATTTATTTAGAGTTTAGAAATGATTGCCTACAACTTCAATGCTGAACTATAAGAGAATGAATGACAAACCATGGAATAAAACGCTGCCATGAGTTTAGATGAATTTTTACATGTTTAAGTTTCATCACAAACCACGTCAACGAGTTTATTTATCTATAATTTTACACCACATCTTCAATTTTCTTCTATGTAGAGTCCTAACTCAATTAAATCCAAAATTTTTCATACAATTAAACATATAATTCCTTTCTCATTGCATACGTAATTCATTGACCATCATATAAGCATAAATATTCAGTAAAATTTAAAATTTATCCACATCATAAGAATTACTTAACAGAATAAAATAAATTACCTCTTCCTGATGCTAACCCCGATCTCTGTTGGTCCAATGCTGAAGTTGAAATTGTGTCAAACACTGCCCAAAACTGAGTTTTCCTCCTTCCCAGCTAGGAGCAGCTTGTCTGGCTCCCTAGCTCCAGGATACCATAAGGATATCCTGGCCCCCGTGCCCAAAAACCCCAGCAACCCGGTGCCCCCTGCTTCTGATTCACCAACAACCCCCAAAACCAAACTCCTCACACTAGAGATCTCCACAGAAAAATCTCCCACGGAAATATATCCTCCTCCTCAAAATGCTTCCTCCCTCCCAAAAGAATGATCCTCCCCGTAAGACTCTTCCCTGTCATATTCCCCCTTCACCGACTCTCCTCCCCTTCATTAATTTCCTTATCCCTTTATTAATATCTTATCCCTATATTTAATGTCTTATCCCCTTATTAATATCTTATCCTTATATTTAATGTCTTATCCCCTTCATTAATGTTTCTTCCCCTCCCCGTATACGTAAGTATTTAATAAATTAAACTATTAACCCCTTTAATTCTTTACTCAAATAATTAATGAGTCAATTAATAATTAATTAATCATTGACAGATATGAACAAGTAATTAATAATAATTAATTAGTTAATATTATTAAGAAATAATTATTGTTTAACTAACATATTAGGACAGTCAGATTATCAAATTAATTATAATTAATAATCCCTATACATCTATTTAAGCAGGGTCATTACATACACCCACCCTTTAGAAAACTTTGTCCCAAAGTTAAGGTATCTCATGGTACAAAGGAAAAGAAACATGGTTCACACATTCATAACAATTAACCGACATTATTAGTAAGTAAGTCAAGAAAACTCATAGATACTAGTGTACATGTACAAGAAATGCATGTGTAGCTAGTACATACAAGTCTCGTGCATGTACTAATAATCAATAACTGTAACGAACCTCCTCGTTACGACAATAACTCTTTAACAGGTGCAATTTTTTTTTTTTTTTTTGTTTAAGGTGTGTGCGCACGTGTAACAGGAACAGACACACTTGACTCTACGTCGAAACCTGATGACTAACAAGACACAACCACGATGATCACAAAAAGAAGACATAAGGCGCACAACAAGTAACTGCAAGCATTAAACGACCATAGAGATAAGGCGCACAACAAGTAACGACAAGCATTAAACGACATACTGTGTTAGGTACAGTACAAACACAGATGGAAGAATCCATAGTAGTAGATTTTACTATTTTTGCACAAGAAAGCATGGCGTTTAATCTTATTTCTTTGCTCTGGAGAGAGATAATGTCATATAGGCTCCTGGCCGACTGCTCAGGCAGAAACTAGTAACCCGACGACGAATAAGACGCAAGCAAGACGAACACAACAAGACGACATACGACATATAACAGGCAACTGCATGCATTAACTACGATCACTCAGAAATAAGTTAGACTAACTACCCATCCATCCTACCCTGCAATGGTTAGGACCTCCAAGACACATAAGCAACGCTCAAGCCCAGGTTCCCATCGATTTTAACCATTTAAGGTCTCAAGGCTGGCGACTGTTCTGAGGAACATGGAGGTGTCTACATCCCACCCGACACAATCAATATCGGAACTAAAAACTATAATCTACCAACATCAATGATTCACTAAGATTCGTTCTATCAATCAAATTCAATTAAACCAAGGGTGAAAGTAAACTTTATTGTAATTCATCGTACATTAACTTTAATTAACCACGCATTACGATAACTAAAATGGGCATTAAATTCAGACCGGCTACTCCATTTAAATTCCATTAATTGATGTTCCCCAATTACTAACTTACAACCACTGATTGTACTTAGTTTAATGACATTACATTATAGGTTAACCATTCAACACAATCTCATCAACATTACCATAAAATAATAACAACATTACATTACCATTAAAATAACTCCGCAATTAAATTACTCATCTTAATACATCTTCTATGTTACTTACACCATAAATTTACAACCAACATCAATTTCGAGGCACGCACCTGATCCATTAGCCAATTAACATAACTCATTTAATGATCAAGCATGCCATGCTTTAGTCATACTACATCCATACATGATAATTAGTATCATCACATATTCTAGGCTAATGAGAACATCAATACCTAAAAATTAGTACCATAGCATGCATAACATGCTTGTAGATTAATGAAAACAAAATAATCTACATAGCTTGACTTCATTTGAGAATCCCCAATGTAACATAAGAAATGGATCATCTTACTCCAGTGATAAATTAAAATTAATACCAATTCCATATCCAGAATAACACTTACACTGGTTTTAAATTTCCACCACGCCACAAATACATTTTACTACATGATTCATTACAGTAGCATTGCATTTACGTAAAATATCAACCATATAGGTTTATCAATAATCATCACGTTCTCATTTCTAGTTTAATTACCATAACCCTACCATTAACCTTGCGATCAAGCATTACAATTCAAATGTTATGGAAACACTAAAAATTACACATTTTTTATTTTTTTTATTTTTATTTATTTTATTTTATTTTATATATAGAATTGCTTTAATCAAACCCTTACGTAGTTCAAGACAACATAATAAGGACATTACCTTCTCTTGTTACAACAATGATATTATGGTAACAACACATTTACCCAATACTATACCAGTTTAGGTATGAAATAACAAGGAAACTAACGGTCTAACCACGAAACCAAGTAAGCATAAATGTTAACAGTGAGAAAATTCAGCATTGGGAGTGCATGCCGAAATTCAAGGAAACTTACTAACGTAGGCCAGAAATTCACGAAATCGGTTGGCAGCTAGCAAATTGGAAATTAACTTATTTAGCATCAATTCAGAAATGAGAATCATTCTTGCGAGCATCTAAACATTTAAACACAATACATAAACAATCAATCAAGGATCTTACACAGTCATGTGCGCTAGAGTAGGTCGTGGTTCATTAGGGATATAAATTTTGGTCATAAGGATTTGGTGGCTAATGTTGGCTGACACTATAGACTCCCCTGCCTTTTCCCCCCTTAACCGTAAGACCACAAGCACGGGTGATAAAACAACAAAATTCACTCCCAGTGCCCTGGCTAGAAGTGAACTTTATGCCATTAAAGCACAACTTAAATATTTAAACAACAGTCACTAGATGGGCAATCTTTAGCAGGAAAGGGAGGTCATTAAGCATGGCACGCTAAGAATGGCCCTCCAGCGCGTCCGGGTAAACTACAACGTGACAGACCCCAATTAAAAACAAAATCGTGGTAATCTACAACCACGTTCATACCATTTGGTAAGCAATCGGGGGCAAACAACAGGTGGACGCTGAGAGTAGTCCATCCCAAACTCATGGTGAAGAACAGCCACACCGTACCACTGAAAAGGTGAAAGAAATTTGTGGTAAAATTTCCACCACAGTCAGCTATAGGGTAGATGCTGCGTGGGTGTTTCTACAACTACCTAACCACGCTTTCAGGCAAGGAAATCAAGCTTAAAATCCACCCAGCGCCTGTTGGGAGTGAAATCGTGGAGACCAAGCCAAGGACAAGGAGAATACAAAATAAGGAAATCCACGACCCTCAAGGTGGAAAATCCGAGTAATAAATTTGGCCGACGGTGATAAACGTTCCAATGCCTGGGGCATCCATCAAAGAAGACAGAGATAGAATATTCCCAAGATTACACGCAAAAGAAAAACCACCGCCAAAAAAAAATGTAGACACTGATCAAAATCGTTTCTCAAGCATTACGCATGGAGAAAAAAAAATCACCGGCCCACCAAGGATTTGCAGACTAGATTTGATAACGGTTTCATTCAATTAAAAATTTCTTGATAAACGTTTCCATTTAAAAAAATTTCCCTTGATAAACGTTTTCATCAGATAAAATTTTATTCTTTCAATTAATGCCGAAAGATCTCCGTAGAAAAATGGTTCCATCAGTTACACAAAACACTTTCAGAAGTAAGGTGAATGAGCCCCAACTATCTAGAACCCAACGCAGAAGAAGTTAAATACTGTATACATCTAAGAATACCCATATAAACGCTGACGGTAGAATGGAAGGCTAGGGCTCTAGGGACATCTCATCGAAGGGGTCCTCGGGGTTATATCAGTCTAGGTGCAGATAAAAAACGACAAGGAGGTGGGATGATCCATAAATTAACACAACAATCAACATCATAAGGTTTCATATACAACTTTAACAATTTTCTTTTTTATTCTTAAACCAACAACACGCTTGCGTACCTGTAACCGCTGGCTAATAACCCGAATACGCTATCCTGTGCTCGTGCTCCGTGCCACTCCTGCTCGCCGACCGTCGAGACCTCACCAGTACCTCCCAGCCAATGTTAGGGGTACTCTGCTTCCCCCTTAGCCCCCCAAGACGCAAAGGGGCCATACACTATCCAGATGGTACGGCTAGCTTCCCAGCTTGCCTCGCAAGGCTGAGCTACCACTCCTATCCGAGCTGGAAAATCCCAACTCTCCACAAGTAATCAGTCAAGTCACAAATCCGGCAGCGTAACGTTACACTAACAACCGATCCCCTTTCTTCCTCATCTCCCTTTTCTTTTTTAGAGTTTTGAGACCCACCAACTTTCCTAATTCACATTTTAAATTAAGTTTCAATAAAATATTCTAAATATTCTCCATCGCACAAGTGTCCTCCATCCCCCTCTTTTCTCCAATAAATATTTTCTTTAAAATTGATTAATTGTCTCAAATCCCTCACCCACCTAAAGTCGCTCCTAATTTTACTTTTAGGTGTTCCTAGATCCCCTTACATGTTTTAAATACTTTCCTAAAAAAAAGATGTTACTAAATTAGCTTAGATTAGCAGGTTCTTAATTGCAGATTCCTTACTATGTTGACCTTGCTTTTTACCATAAGTTCCCATATTTCCTTTATTAAGTTTCCTCCATTACTTAGTTTCCTAATTCTTATTATTCCCTTCTTTCCCTTTTTTATTAAAGCCCAAATTGGCAGTTACATTATTAAATCTTTCCCTTTTATTATTAATTTAATATCTTTGTACTTCCACAAGTTAATGGATAATTTCTTCTTTGAAATTTTTAAATCCACTATTTTTAATTAAATTCTTACTCTCTTCATTTACCCCAAGAATTTTATGAAGAATAAACTATTACTTAAGTGCGTTTTTGTTTAAATTTTTATTTTTATTTTAGGGTCTTTTTCTTAAAGTTAGACTAAATTTATACCCTAAAAAGTTTTAGACTTAGGACTTAGATTCTGAACTGGGCGACACTTGGTTAGGGAAGTTTTTAAGGATTTATTAATGTGTTAAATGTCTTAGGGCCATCTAGGTTTGTTACTTCATCAACATCAACGTGACGTGCCCTTCAGGACGCACCACGTGCTACAAGGGTGCCTCTTGCCAACTTATGTTTCTTTTGCGCGATGTGCCCTTTAGGATGCACCATGTGCTCCAAGGGTGCCACTCGCTTCTTGTGATTCTTTTACGCGACGTGACCTTCAGGATGCACCACGTGCTCCAAGGGTGCCACTTTCCAACTTGTGTTTCTTTTGCGCGACGTACCCTTCAGGATGCACCACGTGCTCCAAGGGTGCCACTCACCAACTTGACTGATTGGTAGACATCTATAACCCCTGGAGTCAACACTCCGCGAGGTGAACTTGTGGGAGACTAAGGGCTCTAAGGAATAAGGCCCCTTCCTTATTGCGCGCCCTTTAGAATCATCGTGAGTGACTGTCGCAGTCTTCCCTCACGGCATCATGGATCCTCTCGAACTAGGTAATCGTTAACCTACAGTTCGAGCCATGGCGGGAGTGCTAGTAGGTTGTGGCAGGGATGTTGTCCACACCACTCCCTCAACCTCTCTGGAAATTGTGTGTGGCCCCTTTACTCCATATGTCAGTCTGGTCGGAAAGCTATCATCAGCCTGCATCATCAACAACCGTGTCAGAACATGTCAACATCATATCATCAAATCAATGAATATCACAGTAAATAAATCAACCCAAATAGCACACTCCTTGACTCAATCCGGAGTCCAAGGGGTTCCACCGATGCCTCTGCATCCTCAAGGTCCAAAACCATGCACACTCAATAAAACTGAGTCAAAGCACCTGTCTACGTCAAAGCAGTAAAACATCATGTCATCTATCATAACGCATCATAATCAAGGATAAATTTTTTAACATCATAAAAGTCCAGATCACTTACGAGCAAGTGTCCTCAAAGAATAATTTTTCTCAGTGCGCCAGAGCGGGATGTTACATACTCTTGGTCTAAACTTCGTCCTGAAGTTTCTCAGTATAAATGCCGAAATAAAAGTACCACAGTATCATAAGTCTATCTATCAAACAAAAATGGGAACTGTTGGCGCATATCATATGTGTCCTCCCAGGTCGCCGAGTGCGGACTATAGTTGTCCCACTGGACCTTGACTGGATCTACCATTCGACGTCGTAACTGTCGAACGCGATGATCTAATATGCAGACCGGCTCAGCCGTGAGCGCTCCCTTGTCCAACACCTGCAAGGAACTCATGTCAATCACGTGTGTAGGATCACTAATATAATGTCTCAAAAAAGATACATGAAAAACATTGTGCATACGCCTCAAAGAATCAGGCAAGGCTAGTCGATAGGCCACGGGCCCCTTTCTCTCCACAATCTTGAAAGGTCCCACGAACTTAGGAGAGAGTTTAGCTCCCTTTCCCAACTTGATCGAACTCTTATGTGGTTTAACCCGCAAGAAGACTCGATCGTCGAACTCGTAACTACGGTCGACTCGGTGCGCATCGACATAACTCTTCTATCGATCTTGCGCTTCTTTAATCCTTTGTCTTATGGTTTGCATTTGCTCTTACATTTCTTGGATCGCTTCTAGTCCCACCAGGACCCTATCCTCAAGCTGATCCCAACTCAAGGGCGTCTGACATGGTCACCCATAAAGAAACTCAAAAGGCGCCATCTTAATGGTGCTCTGGTAACTGTTGTTGTAAGCGAACTCTACTAGAGGCAAGAATTCCTCCCAACACTTTTGTTGGTCCATCACATACATGCACAACATGTCTTCCAAGGTTTGGTTTGTTCGTTCTATCTGTCCGTCCGTCTCTGGGTGATACACAGTACTAAAGTTAAGTTGGGTTCCCAAGGCCTCTTGGAAACTCGTCCAAAATCGTCCAGTAAACACCGATCCTCGATCGGATATAATCTTCTTAAGCATGCCATGTAGCCTCACAATCTCTCTGATGAAAACTCTCGCTATGTCAGGTGCCTGATACATCATACGCACAAGAATAAAGTGAGCACTCTTCGTCAGAGTGTCTACTACTACAAAAATTGAGTCGTGTCTCCTTTCCATTAGTGGCAATCCAACAATAAAGTCCATTGAAATAACTTCTCATTTTGATTCCGGAATGGCATGTGGTTGAAGTAATCCTGCCGGGTGTCTATGTTCAGCTTTTACCTACTGGCACTCTAGACATCTAGCCACAAAGTTGACTATGTCGGCCTTCATTCCCTTCCAGAAGAATAAGGGTTTAAGGTCTGCCCTCATCTTCGTAACTCCCGGGTGAGCCATGTAAACTGCTCTATGAGCCTTGCTCAGGATCAACATCCTGAACTCGTCGTTTGGCGATACGTAAATCCGAATTCTAAACCTCAATAACCCATCGCTATCAAATAAAAATCCATCATATCGTGGTACCATCATGGTGTTTTGTCTGATAAACCCTCGACCTCTTGGTACCAATCATCATCACGTTGTAAAGTGAGAATCTTCTCACGTATATTCGTTTGAAGAGGCAACACCGAAAAGATGCGTGGTCTCTGACTCAAAGCATCAGCCACTCGGTTCACTGTTCCCTTTATGTAAGTAATCTCGAAGTCATACTCGCTAAGAAATTCCGACCAATGCCATTGTCGCGCGTTCAGGTCGCCTTGTGTAAAAATGTGTTGTAGTCCACAATGATCAGTCCTTAATTCAAATTTTCATCCAACAAGGTAGTGTCTCCAAACCTTCAAGGCATATACGATGGCTAATAACTCCAAATCGTGCATTGCATAGTTCTCCTC
>SNQJ01S0133803.1:0-25678 GCA_010110895.2 Picea sitchensis
CCACAGCGTGCATCCCCTTTGCACGTTCCCTCCCTTGCCAGGAACTTAGGATAAAATAATATGCACATGGCTCTTTTTGGAAATAATATTAAAATATTATTCCAGGCCTAAGCCCCCTAGGCTCAACACTCAACCCCTTTTTCCACCTTTCAACCCCTAATCCCTTGCCCACTCTGTGGATGCTCAGTCCCCCATCACTCATTCATCGTGGTCGCTCTGCACCTGGCGAGTGTTTATATTTTATTGATGTGCTGCATACATACAGATACAAAATCCAGGCCCTTGGCCTTCAACCCTTAGGCTCTCTGGCCTAATCAAACACATAAGCCTACTGGCTTATACCAAACTTGGCTCACCAGCCTATAACACATATTTACGATCTCTTTCAGATCATAGTTTACATCGGGGCTCGGTCTTGGGGACACTACAATTGCTACCACCAAAGTCCATACAAGAAAACCAAAAGAGTCAGAGGAAGGGGAACACCTCTTTCACTCATAGATGTGGGTAAAGGGGGATGTGTTTCATTTCATTGTTGATAATGACAGTCAGAAGAACTTGATCTCAGCAGAGGTCGTCGAGTGGTTAGACCGATCGATGACACCACACCAGTAGCCCTACACCATCAGTTGGCTTCGCCAATGAAGAGATATTCGCGTCAACCAATAGTGACGTCTGCCCTATGACATCAAGCCCTTGAAAGACGAGGTATTGTGTAATATTTATCCCCTTGAATTTTGGGATGTTCTTTTAGGATAGCCATATTTTTTGAAGTGACATGATGTGTATGAGTCTAGACCCTGCAGTGTTATTATGACTTTAGGTAGACAATTGTACAGGATACAATAGGTAGCATCGCCTACCACTATTTCTTTAATCTCTACTAAGAAATGTAGTAAGGTCATTTCACAGACCAAGAAGTTTGTCTTCTTCATGATCTTTGCTCACAGTAAGAAGAAGGTCATCGCCACATTTATGAGCTCTACACAGAGCCTCTCTTCTCGTGATCGTGGAAGAGTACAGAGACATCTTCTCTCACCCACCAGGGTACCGACGCACTGCCAGGTCAAGCATCCAATTGATATAACCCTCGGTGCACCTCTGACTAATGGACAAGTCTATCATCTCTCGCTGATGGAAAATGATGAAATCAAGCATCAGATCCAAGATTTGTTTCAAAAAGGGAACATCAGACCCAACCCCTCCCCTTACGGAAGCCCGATTGTACTGGTGCATAATAAATATGGGACCTGGCGGTTCTACATTGATTACAGAGAATTAAACAAAATCACAGTCAGGAACCGGTACACAAATCCCCGAATTTATGACTTTATTGACCAACTCAAGGGGGAAAATTTCTTCAGCGAGATTGACCTAAATTCTAGCTACTACCAGGTTCCCATTGAACTAAATGATGTATGGAAGACAACTTTCAAATCTAAAGAAGGTGTCTTCGAATGGATGGTCGTGCCCTTTGGCTTAAGAAATGCACCAACAACTTTCCTGAGGTTGATGGATGATGTATTGAGACCCTTCACCAACTCTTTTGTGGTGGTATATCTGGATGGCATCCTCATCTTCAACAAAACTTGGGAGGAGCACATGGAGCATATTCAGTAGGTTTTGAGCACTTTGTGGCAACACAGGCTATATGCCAACTTGGAAAATTATCCTTTGTCATGAATAAGGTCCAAAAATTGGGCTACATTGTTGATGAGCATGGTGTACATGTGGATCCAGCTAAGATCAAAGTCATGAGTGACTATCCAACCTCGACCACACTAACCAAGATTTGAAACTTCTTGGGACTTTAGAAATTCTACCGATGGTTCATGTTGGGATTCTCCCATATTTCATGGGCCCTCAGTCAAGTGAGCAAGGGTGGTGGCAAGGAACATTTATCATGGGAGACCACACAACAATGAGCATTTGATGATCTAAAGCATCGCTTATGATAAGCTCCAATATTCTCCTTACCCGATCTACAAAAGCCATTCGAGATTGAGACTGATGCATCCTACTATGTTGTAGGTGTAGTTCTCACTCATCATGGTCATCCAATAACATACCATAGTGAGACGCTCTCAGATACCGTCCAGAAAATACCCCACCTATGATAAGGAAATGTATTCCATTGTACAATCATGTCGTCAATGGAAACATTACATTCTGGGAAAGGAGACAATCATCCACACTGATCACAAGCCTCTACAATTCATACAGACACAGGGTAAGTTGCAGAATGACTGACATCAAAATTGGTCCACATACCTACAATAGTTTCAACTCAACGTCAAGTATAAGACAAGGAGCACAAATCATGTCGTTGACTACCTCAATTGACCTCTCATGGCTGCACTCACCACCGTGCTCGATTCCTATGGGAATGAGGCATCTGAGTGGCCCCAACATTATCAACAAGATCCTAACTTCGCCACCACCTATCAGCTCTTGGGTACATGTGCGAATGTCACCGATTTTCACATTCAAGATGGACAGTTATTCCATCTGGGCCACCTCTGTGTTCCTGCAAGCGAGTGTGAAAAGATGATTTGGGAGGCTCACTACAGTCAGATGGCAGGACATTTTGGCATGGAGAAAACTGTGGCCATTCTACAGAAACATTTTTATTGGCCAAAACTCTGACAGGACGTCAACAAGTACATCAAATAGTTTACTTCCTTTTCCATTGCCAAGCCATCCATCAAGAAGAAAGCCTTATACACCCCTCTTTCTACTCCCGAGAGGCCTTGGGAATCCATGTCGATAGATTACATGTGTGGCCTTCAGTCCACCAAGCAAGAAAATGATTATGTATTTGAGGTGGTTGATTGGTTTTCAAAGATGGGCATTCTCATAGCCTGCAAGAAGAGCATCACAATGGAATAGACTTCCAAGTTCTTATTCAAACGAGTGTGGGTCCATTTTGGGATACCACAAACCATCATCTTCAATCGGGACAACAGGCTCCTCAACACATTTTGGTTGAGTCTCTATTCACTATTGAACACCAAGCTCACTAAATCCACTGCCTTCCACCCTCAAACCGATGACCAAATAGAGGTTGTCAATAGGATGAATGTGCACATCCTGCGCATGTATAACTCTAACCATTCGTGTACATGGAATGAGAGTCTTCCCTATGTTTATAAAAACTACAACAGGGCTCTCCATAGCTCCATCGGCCATATCCCATTTCAGATGGGGATGGGATTCCAACCCTTGGGTCCCATTGATGTTGCACTACCTCTTGCAACCACACATACAAAATCTTCCCATGTTCAGTCTGAGGCCAATAAAGCTACCACATTCATTGAGCAAATTCAACACATCCTCCAACAGGTCCATGGGAGTTTGCAAAAATCAAATGCTAAGTACAAGGAGTGCCATGATCAACACCGGGTACCACACACATTTCAGGTAGGAGACAAGGATTGGTTACATTTGTAGAAATAATTCCTTACAGGGCCCCATTGGAAGCTCTGTCCACTTCTTTATGGGCCTTATACCATCACCAAGGTTGTGGGTGATAATGATTTTGAGCTCAACACTCTCCCCTTCCTTGGATTACATCCATTGTTCAATGTGTACCTCCTCCGGCCATATTTTCCACCATTATTGGACACCTCGGAGATCGCATAACAATTGACACCAACATAGCTCAAACCTGACTACATGGAACATGCATCCACTGATCAGATAGTCGACACACAGTTCAAGGGCACTCGCCAATGAAGGATCCAACTTTATTGGGTTGTCAAGGCAGGGCATCTCCTGCACCAAGGCAAGTGGCTCACCCAGGGCCAATTTCAGGAACAATTTCCTCATCTGATGGAGGCACTCAATGCAATGGAGACCATTGATTCCTAAGGGGGAGGACTTATTTAGGTGGCTATTTGCGGCCACCCACTTATTCTAACTGGCTCACCTAGACAATTTTAGTTCAACAGATTCTTTTGTAATTGTCGGTTCTAGAATTTTGGGGCCGTCTGAAGCCCTACATAGCTTCCAGGTGGATATTGGTGGCTGCCCACCTAATCCGATTGGTTTATTTTGCAAGTTTTCATGTCAGCACATCTTTCTCTACTTCTAGGGTCGTTTTGGGGCCCTAAAAAATGTTTTTTTGGCTTGCCACAGTCAAACTATAGACAACATCAATTTTTAACATCATAATGTGTATTTATTGAAAATACCTTTCCAACGGGTTATCACGCACCTAAAACGAAGGTTGTATGCAAAAGTTACGACCTCGGGAAGTTGAGGTACCAACTTACCCATTGGGGCCCACATAACTTTTGGCGTTTCATCTCATAGGGTTAGGTTTTTGGATGTCTAGGGTTTAGGCATTCATGAGTAATGTTAAAAATGTCTCTAGAGCCTTATTGTAATCATTTTGCTCAAATGGATGTGTGTAGCAACCACATCTCTTCTCAAAGATAGCTACCATCATTCGAGTAAGTTGTTTTCAGTTATGCAGTTTTATAGTTCCAGCCTATTTTATTTATTCAATAGAATATATTGTTCACTGGATATATATTGTTGTTCTCTGTATCTCTATGTTATTGTATTCAATTTGTTATTCATTTCATTCTGCTCATAAATCTAGATCATGCACCCTGTCCTGTGGACGACCCTTCACAATTGCAGTCTGTTGCTTGCACTTCCCAAAAATGCACTTCCCGAAAACCTGCAGCTACTCTTGAAGTAGAGATTGTGCTTCTCAAAAATTTGCAAGATGAAAACCTAGAAATTAATCAATAAAAAAATTATTTAAATTGTTTTTTTTTTTTTTTAATTATTTCTTATCTCTAAACAATTGAGCAAAATAATATCTCATGCAGTAGGGAAATATAGTCACTTCACATTACTAAAAATGTAAAATTGAAAAATCTTATAAATACTAAAATGATTTTTTTTGAGAAATAAATATAAATAATATGGAATTTGATATAAATTGTAGAAAGAATGCATAACATCAATCTTTCACTTCAAAACCCAATAATTAATGCATCAAAATGAACTAGGTAATATAGGCAGTCCCTAGTTTGAGGCAGGGACTAATAAATAGTATTATTAATCTTTTTGCAAGTGGAAGGGAGAGTTGAGCTAGATAATATGTTAATTTAAAAATTACACAAATATAATTTGAAAATTAAATAAATGTTTAATTTCAATTTTCTAATTATTATTAATAATTAATATATAATTGTTTTTTAATCACCACGCTTATAGAACCAATATCCCAAAGCTGAGAGACCCGAGAGCTCACATGTATCAACCCATGACCTAATGTGGACAAAACACCGGGCACACCATGAGGTCTACCCGGGCAGAAGCTTTGCATAGTACACACTTCAGAGCGGGACGCATATTGTTGTGTGCAGTCAGGCAACTGGGCGGTCACCAATTAAGATTTACTACTTTGCTTATATAGGGATTCGTGATACAAAACTCATGGCCACTAGAGATTAACACAAATTAATATAGATGCAAGCAGTTCAAATAGAAGTAACACAACAGTATAACTTTTAATGCTAACGTTTAATGGATGGATTTAGAATCATGAATTTTCTGCTCCTTTGTTGTTTGGACTTCTATTTCTAGGAACTAAACGCCAACGCTTGCTATGGATGCATTTGTTCTTTGCTTGAACAAAAGGACAGCAATGTGATGAATCCATTTGTCCTCCGTAAACTTAATGCAGAAAAACATGACAAATCTACAGTACATGTGCCATACTGCAATTTCAGAACTGCCCACTCCTGCTCGAATTATTGGATGGTTGTAAAACAAAGTGAAAGGACAGTTGTTGTTTTCAGCATTTATGAAATGTGGAGGTTCTATTCGACATTATCAGTGTCTTTTTAGTTGCAGACGAAGCAGAATATTTGTGGTAAATTCCAGCTTCCACGGATGTGCTGAGAGCGCTTTTCCCAGTGAAGAACGGTGCTCAGGGAAGGTCATTATAAGTTTCTAAAGATGTATATGACCTTATTCGTGATTGGACAGTGAAAGGTAATTGGTTTCTTTAATTTTCTTCAATAGGTTTCTCACAACAACTGTTACTATTAAAGTTAATGGAATAGAATCAATGTGAATGTGATTCTCACTAAACCAGACATTACTCATAAATTTTAACTTAACAATGACTGTACATATTACAATGCATTCATATGCAATTACGTGGCCATTTAATATTCATTCATAGCTAACTTTAATCCCCAAACAGACTTGTTATAAATGTTAATATAACTCTGAAAAAACATGTGACATCAACTTCAAATTTGCATGCATTTATTGCATGTTACAGTTACATTCTTCTGTGTTCATTTCTGGGCCATGTGGCGCTTATTTCATCCTTCTGTGTTCTTTGGTTAGAATAGAATATTTTGGAAGTAGAGAAACCCTAAACAAATGTGTAGAAACCCTAGAAGACAAGTGGGCTTTGTAAAAGAATTACAAGAACTACCATAAATAGGAGGGGCTAGAGATGATTTGTACTCACTCTCTCAAGTATAGTGCAAGTTTGGAGCTGATTAATTTGGTCTTTCTCTAGGGCTATCTAGCCTAAGATATGCGCTCTACCTTTTAGTATCTCTTGGTGGTATTCTCGGTGACATTATTTTTGATATTCTGATATTCTTGGTGGTATTCTTCATAAGTGTAACTCCAATTGTTGTAGTTGAGTATCGTCCTTGTTCTGTGGTTTTGGGACTTTCTGTCTTGTGCGCTATCCTTAGAGAAAGATGCGCTCTCTTGGTTATCTGTTGGTTCTAGTGATGCTTCCATAATCATTCTATCTAGAAAAGGTTATGGTGCTTAGGGGTGGTTGTGTGCCTATGGTTCGATGACAATATTGTGATATTTTCTATGGTTAAATGAGCACATCGAATATTTTAACAGGATATGGGCCCACACTACCTTCAGAACAGTCTAACCGCTATAAGGTAGAGCATGAGTTCTTTGTCAAGATCGTTGTAGCAGCAGTTACAATTGCAACTAGGGTTTCTGATTTTGCAGCTGCCACNATCTAATTCTTTGGGCAACTTGAGTGAACCATTAGACCTATTTTTTGGATATTCTAGTGCGCCCTAGCCTAGTGCAGCCTCTAGTGTCCTCAACCAACAAAAATGTCAAGTTTGAGTCAAATTCAAAGGTTGACTAGTCAAAGTCAAAGTCAAAAAATGTTTGGTCAAAGTCAAAGTCAAAAGTTGATTAGTGAAAGTCAAAGGTTGACTTTTAGTCAAAATTGAGTTTATGGTCAAAGTTGAAATTTCAAATTTTCTAGCTTGTTCTAATCATTGAACCTTTTTTATTCAGTTTCTAAATTTTTCTTATCAAGATGGTGTCTAGTTTCAGATTAGAAGACAAGCTAACCGATGTTGTAAATTTCAAAGGTATGCACTTGTATATGCTTTTCATGTTATATCATCCAACAAAGCATGAGTGTGCTTTTGACGCAGACCCCTACCTACTGCAGGGTCTACTGACCTCCGGCTCACTGGATCACTCCAATTCTCTAAGCTGAAGCAGTTATTCAATTCCTCATTGAAATCTCACGAACAAATCCACAGGTCCTTATGAGAAACTCAACCCACGTGCACAAGCACCAGACGTGAGCTTCCCCTCCACATGACCACTACCAGTGACCACAAGCCTAACCAAAAGGCACTTCACGTTTTGAGATTTCGGGAATTCTACATATGAGTCACCCTGACTCCTCTAATTCTCAAAACTTCGAAAAGGGTTTAACGCGTGCTAGCTTCTTTCCTTATCTCCGCTCATGTGACCATTCGCCACGACCTGGGGCCAATCTTTCAAGTGCTTCGAGACTTCTCAACTCGCGAAGTCAAAACGTAGCCCAACGCTCTGCTCCAAACTCTGATCCCCGAACTTTCGAAATCTGTTGACGCAGATCAACGGTCACGTCTCTCTCATGATCTGATGACTCAGATCTATTCTTCGTGAATTGGGACTTCGCGTTTTGTGAAGTCGGAGGATCGATCACCTCCCTACTCCTGATCCCCGATATCCAAAAATTCTCCCTTGACAATAATCGGTCTAGATCTCTCCTCGATCAACGGCTGTGATATTTTCGCGAGTTCACACTTGGCGAATTCTCACAAGTCTTCCCTTTGACCTCTTGAGTCGCGAGTCAGCGAAATGTTGATATGTTTCCACCTGTCCTCTGACGATGGACGGTCCCGATGGTGTCGAGACTTCACGTTTTGTGATATCCACTCTCCTGTGCAACTCCAACGGGGTTTAAACTTCTTACACATTTCTCTGGATCCAACGGTTGTTGGTCCACATGCTCAGATCCAATGGTCCAGATATGATCTCCTCCTGTGCTTGCTTCTCGTTGTCTAGACGTGGGTTCCAATGGTCTATATCACTCCTCTCCAGCTGATCTAATGATAACTGACGCTCCTCCTCCTGATCTTTGAATTTCTTCCTGACTTGGAAGATTTCCAATTTTTCAAAGGCCTCAACCTTTGATTCCTCTGCGAGCCCAATGACTTGGGTCTCGACTTCCGCCTTCCCTCCTGAGCTTTCGTCAATGAAACTTGACCTCGAACCTAGCACACTCTTGTGCTCTGTGTGGGAATTTTCACTATTCCTTCTGAGATTTTGTCTTGCTCAGTCTCTAAGGGACTCGGCCCTTCTGCGTCTTCCTTAGAAGAATTCTGGTGCTCCTCCTGGCACACTCTGTGCTCAACCTCCTCAGCTTTGGAACTTAAAACAAGTTCTCTCAACGCACAATCCTTGTGCTTTGACCTACCTTCAATTGGATGTCTTTTCAACACTTTGTTCGAGTGTTGGCTTGGTGCACTCCTTACAAAGGTCTTCCTCTAGAGTATTCAACGACTCTGTCTCCTTGAGCTTCAACTGCTAGGACCTCAAAGGTCTCTGTCCTTTCTGTCCCTTGAAGGAATGCAAGTGCCCTCTTGGAAACTTCCACTCAAGCACTCCTTGTTGAGCTTGCAGAGTATTCAAAAACTTTGTAAGTGTCTTCATCCTGGACACTTCCCTTATCTATGAACATGAAATAGAGTTCTCCTTGTGCACTCCTTGCACTCACTTGATGCCCTCCTGGAAGAGCTCTACAAAATCCTCAGAAATTTTGTCTCCCTATGCCTTTCTCTGCACAATATTTCCTCCAAGGTGTTCAATAACCTTGAGGCTTATCCCTTGAGTTTATGATTCCTCTGGTGCACCCTCTTGGCACATTCTTTCTTGAATTCCACAGAACTCAGATGTGCAGTCTTTTCACTGGCTCATAGAGTCTTCAACACTCTATCATGCAACCCCTTGCATTAAGCCACAAAGAACCCAGACTAAAATCAAAGAACTCTCAGATAGATAATTTTGTCTATCCCTGCAGATGGAATCTATCACATACATCTACAACATAAAATAACACACAGATGACATTCATTCATAACCACATAAACACACAAAGAATCTCATGCAGGAAAACTGCTCTTTTTGTTAATATGAATGTTCGGTTACAATATGGGTGAGCTCAGACTACAATAGAGTCTCATCTCTCTCCTTCTTCTCTTCTATTCTTATATCATATGCCTTCTTCTTTTCTCCTAACTAATGAATCTAGATACAAATATCTTTTACAAAAGAGGGGCTCCTAAAGCCTTCCTTCCAAGCTACCTACTCTCATAAATTTACATTGAATTACATTCAATGGCTGTCTAGTCTTAATCGGATCTAGATCTTATCAACTTGTCAACAATTAAAGGCGACTCTATCTACTATCTGCACAAAGGCATTGACGTGGCTCTTCTAGCCTTACAAACATTTAATTACAATTTAAAATTTGAAATGAGAGGGTTGGAGCCTCTCCCTTCCTTGAATGTGCGTTGAATGTGCTATATGGCTGGCGTGTTGTTGGGTTGGAGTGATGCTCCTACATCATACTCCACTGCTGCGAACAAATCATGAGAAATTGCTCATGAGCTTCCCAACTCTATTGAAATCCACCTGGATCCCAAACTCTCTTCTAGAGCTGTCCATCTGCTCCACTGCTTTGTTGTTGTTGTTGCTGCTTCCCTGCTACTATGGCAGGCTCCCTTCTATTTCGCTTCTTCCTGCTAACAGATTCTTGCACTGACCTCAACATCAACCTTCTTATCTCCTCAATCACCTCTTCCATCTACTCTAATGGCTGGTTTATCGTATGCAGTCTTCTCAGCTGTAACTCCTTCTTGTCAATGGGTAGATCAACTCGATCCCCCTTGCAAATTTCTCCATCTCTTGTGGCCTTAACTTGCCACTTTTCTTTAAAGTTCAGCTCTGTAGTGTCATCACTAAGCTATTGCTCAGCTTCTCTTTCTGACAGCTTTGCTTCTGCCAGTTCTCCTGCTGGTTCATCTCCATCTTCCTCCAGCTGCTCCCCAGACTGGAATTCTACTTCATTTTCTTCTCCAGGCTTCAGTGTTGTAGTCATTTCCTATCCAGCTTCCTCGCTGAAATTTCTAAGAAATTTTGTTGAATGCCCTTCTCTTACGATCGGCATGATTGTCTGCTCATGGTAGTCATTTACTGGCTCTGGATTTTTCAACCAATCCTCCAACATCTCTAACTCCTCCCACAGAGTGAGCACCTTATCTGGATGCTCTTGTTCTTATGGGGAAGATTCTGATGTCTACTCCATTTCTTATTCCTCTATGACATTCACTATTGGCTGTCCTTTTTTTGTTGTCTCATATGCAACACATTTTCTGACCTCAACTGGGTTGTTTGATAGGAACATCCAAATTCCCCCAATGATCAGAATACACCTTTGATCTTCCTCCATCAGCTCTCCTTTTTGATATGAACTCTTAGTTGAGTTCATATTCTCTCCCTTTCCCACCTTGCAATATGAGATTTCTGCCCTACCCTCTTGGAAGTCTATGAGATCCTCCAATGATCCCATCTCATTGCCCATCTGTAAATATGAAATTTCTTCACTGCCCACCTGGCAGTCTCTGAGATCAACCACTGACCTCTTCGCATTTCCCTCTAGGACACCTGAAAGTTCCTCACTTCTCACCTGGAAGTTTCTGAGACCCTTCTCCGATCTCTTCTCCTCACCATCACTGAGACTCTTCCCAGTTTTTGGCTCACAGATGTGAACCACTTTCTCTTCACCTTTGAGGATTTCAACATACCTTAGCCACACTCTCAACAACCTTCGCTATCCTATGGACAACAATCTTTTAACATGACACTTCACCTTATTCTTCATGTGCCAGTCATAGACCCAATGCACTTTAGCATCCTGTTGCATTTTAAATGCAAGATTCTCCATTTTCACTCTTAACTCATTGAACTCTTTGTCTATCTCATCCTTTCTTTTATGCTAGTGGTCTTCTCTTGGACCATGGTCATGGCCTTCAGTAGCCATTTTCTTCCTCTACCTACACTCCTGACAAGTCTATTGTTTACTCTGCAACTGATAGCATTCCCAGCTTCTCCGTTTTCTTTTGCCTATGATCTACAAAACAATAATATGCTAAATCAACTCTTTGATTCCTCACTCGAGTCTCATGAAAAAATCCACAGGTCCTTATGAGAAACTCAGCTCACATGCACAAGCACCAGACATGATCTTCCCCTCCACATGACCACTACCCGTGACCACAAGCCTAACCAAAAGGCACTTCGTGTTTCATGATTTCGGGACTTCTACATATGAGTCACCCCGACTCCTCTGATTTACAAAACTTCGNTCTCATGTGACCATTCACCATGACCTGGGGCTAATCCTTCGAGTGCTTCAGGACTTCTCAACTCATGAAGTCGAAACATAGCCCAATTCTCTACTCCAAAGTCCGATGCCTGACCTTCCAAAATCTGTTGACCCAGATCAATGGTCATGTCTCTCTGATCTGATGGCTTAGATCTATTCTTCATGAATTGGGACTTCACGTTTCATGAATTCGAAGGATCGATCACCTCCCTGCTCCTGATCCCCAATATCCCAAAATTATCCCTGGACAACCAACGGTCCATATCGCTCCTCAATCAACGATTGTGATTTTTTCGCGAGTGCACACTTCGCTAATTCTCACAAGTCTTCCCTTTGACCTCTTGAGTCACAAGTTAGAGAAATGCTCATATGCTACCACCNCAATATCCACTCTCATGTGCAACTCCAACGGGGTTTAAACCTTGTACATGTTTCTATGGATCTAATGATTGTTGGTCCACGCGCTCAGATCCAATGGTCCAGATCTGATCTCCTTCTGTGCTCTCTTCTTGTTGTTTGGACATGGGTTCCAATGGTCCAGATCACTCCTCTACAACTGATCTAATGATAGTTGAAGCTCCTCCTCCTGAGCTTTGAATTTCTTCTTGACTTGGAATATTTCCAACGTTTTAAAGGCCTCGACCTTTGATTCCTTTGTGATCCCGATGACTTGGGTCTCGAATTCTGCTTTCCCTCCTGCACTTTCGTCAATGAAACTTGACCTCATCCCTAGCATACTCTTGCGCTCTATGTTCGAACTTGAATTGTTCCTCCTAAGCTTTTGTATTTCTCAATCTCTAAGGAACTCGACCCTTCTGCATCTTCCTTAGAAGAATTATGGTTCTCATCCCAGCACACTCCGCGCTCAACCTTCTGAGCTTTAGAACTTAAAACAAGTTCTCTTGGTGCACACTCCTTGTGCTTTAACCGGCCTTCAACTGGTTGTCTTTTCAACACTTCATTCGAGTGTTGGCCTGGTGCACTCCTTGCACAGGTCTTCCTATAGAGTATTCGACAACTTTGTCTCCTTAAGCTTCAACTGCTCAGACCTCAAAGGTCTCTGTCCCTTATGTCCCTCAAAGGGATGCAAGTGCGCTCTTGGAAAATTCCTCTCAATCACTCCTTTTTGATACTGCAAAGTATTCAATAACTCTGTAAGTGTCTTCCTCCTATACACTTCCCTTATCTGTGAATTTGAAATAGAGTTCTCCGTGTGCACTCCTTTCACTTGTCGATGCCCTTGTGGCAGAGCTCTATAGAATCCTCAGAAATTTTGTCTCTTTGTGCCTTTCTCTGCACAGTCTTTCCTCCAAGGTGTTCAGTAACCTTGAGGCTTCTCCCTTGAGTTTATGATTCCTCTGGTGTGCCCTCCTAGAACGTTCTTTCCCGAATTCCACAGAACTCAAATGTGCACTCTTTTCACTGGCTCACGGAGTCTTCAACACTCTGTCATGCAACCCCTTGCATTAAGCCACAAAGAACCTAGACTAAAATCAAAGAACTCACAGACAAAGAATTTTGTCTATCCCTGCAGATGGAACCTATCACATACATCTACAGCATAAAATAACACACATATGACATTCATTCATAACCACATAAACACACAAATAATCTCATGCAGGAAAAACTGATCTTTTTATTAATATGAATGTTAGGTTACAATATGGGTGAGCTCAGACTGCAACAGAGTCTCGACTCTCTCCTTCTTCTCTTCTATTCTAATCTCATATGCCTTCTTCTTATCTCCTAACTAGTGAATCTAGATACAAATATATTTTACAAAAGAGGGGCTCCTCGAGCCTTCCTTCCAAGCTACCTAATCTCATAAATTTACATTTAATTACATTCAATAGATGTCTAGTCCGGATCAGATCTAGATCTTATCAGCCTGTCAACCATTAAAGGCGAATCTATCTACTATCTACACAAAGGAATCGGTGTGGCTCTTCCAGCCTTACAAACATTTAATTATAATTTAAAATTTGAAATGAGAGGATTGGAGCCTCTTTCTTCCTTGAATGCCCGTTGAATGTGTTATCTAGCTGGCGCGTTGTTGGGTTGGAGCGATGCTCCTGCATCATCTTTGCAGGGAATGTACAAGAGAGATTATCCAAGCAATGATCTTGGATTTAGTACATTTAGAGGAACAAGCAGTTGAGGCTCCAAGTTCCAGGTTTGATTAATCAAATTGTTAAGTTTCAATTTGCACATATCAAGTTTGATAGTTGTTATAGTACTAGTAAACACTATAGTTGTGACGAATTTTTTTGAAAGGTTCTATTATTGGTAGGTATACTTTTTTGCATGTAAATACTATTGATATAAATGGTTATTTCACTTGTTTGATCAACTAAAATCTCCTCTAGGAGATATTTCTTGTTCCTGGGTAGGTCACCTTGGTAATTATATGATCCTTGTTACCATAGATATGCTCTTATGAAAATGCTATTGGAAATATTTTTTCTCTTGTTGTTCTTATTCCAGACAGGTCACAGGTGATAGCTTATAGAAGGACCTACAAGGACAGTTGTAAACACATAGAAGATGACTCCATCAAGTGGTGAGGTAGGTGATATCACCAAGTACCAATTCTAAAGGAAGCATGTAAAGAAAAAGGATTTTTGGATACCGCTCATTTAGATGTGTGTGGACCAATGTCATCCTCTTCACTAAGAAAAAGATAAATATCTTGAGGTTCAACAATGAAGGAGAGTACACCTCTGAGGAGCTCATTTCCTTTTGTAATGTAGCCATGATTAGGAGGGAGTTAATTGTCCCATATAATCCTCAATGGAATGGTGTGGCAGAAAGGAAGAACTATTCCATTGAAAAATATGTTAAGGCAATGATGAATGACTAGAATATATCCATGTTTCTATGGGGAGAAGCAGTTATGACAGCCATATATATTCATAATTTAAGTCCTCATCGTATATTGAAGAACATGACTCTAGAAGAAGATTTCTCTAGAAAGAAGCTAAGTGTTGAACACTTGAAGATCTTTGGTTCTCCTGTCTATATTCATGTTCCTAAGGAAAAAAGAATGAAGTTGGAACCTTTAGGAAAGAAGTTCATATTTGTTGGATATAGTGAACCATCAAAATCTTACATAATCCATGTGCCAGGTCAACCAAAGGTTGAAATCGACAGGGACGTGACTTATGATGAGAATACTTCCTTCATGCAACATATAGAAGATTCAATGGATTCTGTTAGCACTGGAAGTCACCTCTGGATTGCAGCAGAGGTAAGCCCAATACCCATCAGTTTGTATGTCACAATGAATAAATTTTAGGGTGGTCTAATGGACACAGTCTCAGGATAATATCGCTTTAACTCAGAAAATTGGGTTGGTATGCATACACAGATGAGATCTTGATCTAACTTTAGTCAGTAAGTTGTAGTAAAGGTGAGTAGGGGGGAATAACTTGAGGAGAGTGAAGAGGTCTTCTATGGACATTCGTTCTTCCAAAAGCCTAAGGAGGAAAAACTCAGAAGACAAGATCCTCTTGGTTCGGAGTTTTAAGGAACTGAATGAGATTATCACTGAACTGTAATCAAACATACTTCACAATTCAATAACAAAAACCTGACTAGATCATCCATGCCTGAGTCATTCAGTGTTGGAAGGAAAAGACAACATAAGAGACTGATTAAAACTGGTCACGATGTCACTGTGATCAAACCTACATCACAAAAACATAACTACCCTCGACTGGATCATCCATGCTCATGTGTTCTAACAAAGTTGTTTACATAGATATGAATGGAAGCTGACTTACATTAAACAATAAGTCTCAAATACAAATACATAACCAGAAGAACCAGAGTTTCATTAAAACTTTACAATGCAGGAGCCTAGCTCAACCATCGACCCCCTTAACAAAATATCAAAACTACTTATTTATACTCAGAACAATTCATCACTACCAGGATCACGATCAGGCCCCTGCATTCAAGGCTTTCTGTCTGCGCCTTCTCTGTCAGACTGTGTAGGAATTCTTTTGTCAGACGCGAGCTCAAATCAATATGGGTCTTGCAGGAAAATCTTCTTGTAGGAGTACCACGGGCTGATGGTTCAGTCCCCACGGTCCGGTCTTCCATACTTCTAATTACTGAGTGAGTTGAGGTTTCAACCACCCAAACTGCCTTCCAATAATTTCTTTCATCGAAAAGGGGACGAGGCTTAATGCCTAGGGATATACCGTGCGCTGCTAGTGGCCCTTCAAGTCAACCCGACACCCTGAAACCATGATGGTCTCATTCTTTAAGTCATAGGAGCATCCTCAACTTTTGGTGCAGGTCTCATGAAATCGACACCCTTTCCTTTGCGCTCCCAAAGCTCCTGGTGCCAGCTTCTCCTTCACTGCACTTTTCTTGCATGGGACCTCGGGCCATGACCATGGGCCCAACTCCTGGGTGCATCACAATTTCGCATTTCGAGGGCCTTCACATCACTTTGACTACAATCTCTCGATACCCGATATTGCGAAATTGACTGACTCAGATGGACAACTAGATCTTCTTTGCATCCGACGACTGCGATTTCTTCCTCGGAACTCCACCTTGGCTAGCTCTATGATATGGGCATCAACCTTTCCTCCTGGACCCGCTTCCATATGACTTTGGGCTGTGACTATGGGCCCAACTCCTGGGCGCATCGCAATTTCTTGTTTCGGGGGTTTTCATACCGCATGACTACAATCTCCCAATACTCGATATTGTGATATGGCCATATTCAGATCGACGGTTGGATTTTCTATGCATCCAACAGTCATGATTGCTTCCTTGAAAACCTGAGTCACCAATCATGTGCTGGGTGCTTACCTTTTTCCTTGGTCCCACCTCCTATGTGGCCTCGAGCTGTGACCACAGGCCCATCTCTTAGGCACTTCGTGATTTCGCGTTTCAGGAACTTGCACCTTGCTCCATGCTGCAACCTCAGACTCATGAAATCTCTATTTCACTTATATTCTTCCATATTCCCCTTTTGTTTGGACACAACAGATCTATTTTCTTTTGACTCCTTCCAAAACTCCCGAAAGTCACTTCCACAAACCATCAGAACGGCTGCCACCTATCCCTATAAGATCCATGGTCCATATCTAATATTCATCATATCAGGATTTTGTGTCTCGGAAAGTTGAAGGATTACTCACCTCTCGTCTCCTAATTCTCAATTCTCTGACTTTGCCAGTGTCAGATCAACGGTCCATGACTTTCCTCGATCCAACGGCTCAGATCAACTCACGATTTCACATTTCTCGAGTCCTCACGACTTTTCCCTTTGACTTTTCCACTTCGTGAGTTAGCGAAATGATGATCTCTCATCACGTACCCTTCCCAACACCAACAGTTAGGATTTACATCGTGACTTCGGACCTCTATCTGACATTAAAATTCGTGCAACTTTATGATCCCGATCGCTTGAGGGCCGCAAATATGAACTTCGAATGAAACCTCCTCCACTGAAAACTGAAACTTCTCGCTCGCTTGATTTGAGTCCATATTAGACTCCTTTGAGTGTTGCGCTTTGTGCTCATGGCTACGACCTATGTAAATAAATACTTGGATGACTGGCTGAGGTCTTGGGAAAGCAAAAGGATTAGTGACAGAGTTAGAGAGAGAAATGATCAACCTTAGAGAAAACATAAAATATTAGGGACGAGACTTCTCAGGTAGGAGAACACATAACAAAAGGTCACACAAACAATCGAGGGCAGATGTAGAGAAAACTACAAGCCGAAGGGGAAAAACTTAAGAATTGGTCTGCAAATGGAGAGAGACAGGGAAAAACACAGACCTAGGTAGAAACCACAAACCCACATGTCTCTTGAAAAGTTTGTGTGATAACATTTGGCTCCACGGTGGATGGCATTCTCCCTGGGAGATGCCAAGAATAAGTAGTTCCAGTGCCTTAACTGTTGGGATATGGAGTCTAGATCAATACTTTAACAGAAGAAAATAGGGAAATATGTACACTTCTTTACTAAAAAAAAGAAAACAATCACATGGGATCTAGAAAGAGCCTATTTATGTACAATCCTAGGCTAATTGATTTTTACAAAATGATAGGTGAAAGAAAAATTCCACCATAGCCACCCAGATTGCTCAGTAATATAATTCTTCTCTTGGCTTCAAATGGTCCAAAAAGGTAAGGGAAGTATGACAGTAGAGCGAGAACATGATTTGGAAGACCTACCATACCCCTAAGTGAGATAATATGAATAACCTTGGAGGCTCCAGTGCTTTTGGAAAACATAGGTCCATATACAACCTCACGGGGTCAAAAAATTTATAATCAGGAAAGCTCAACTAGTAAGAAATTATCTCCTAAACTTCCTTGTTTCTCACCCATTGTTCGATGTTCTCAGAGTGTACAAGTGGGTAGAGGACCGATGTGGATCGATTGATCCTAGGTGATACTTTCTCATTTGTAGGTTCAAGATAGGAGATAAAGTGCACCTTTAGCTCCTATGTTTCTCCTTTGTCTTCTCTAATAACATCTGCTAGCTAAGAGCAATAAGTCTCTTCATGTATATCCATGGTTGGATCTTTCTCTCTATCATGCTTCTCTTGGTAAGAGATTTCATTTTCATAAGAAGATTGGCAAACTATGCTTTCCTCTTCTAAATACTCTTTAGGGGTAGGTGAGCGCAGAACTCTTCTATCTTGCAAAGAGAAAAGAGTGATATCTTGATTCTTTTCTTCAACCATTTCTTCTTTTAAAACTAAGACAACATGCATACTAGGGGCGGAGAATAATTCATCCATATCTATGCCATCATCAACGCTATCATCAATCATATCTGGAAGGACTTCTTCTTGGGAAATAGAGAGAGAAAACGTTTCATCTGTATTTGCAAGATACTCACTTTCATCCTCGATTTCTCTCTCAATCCAATCTTTACCAGACTCATCATAGGAGGAACACTCTGTCATCTGCAGAATGTGGAGTGCAAACTTATTACAACAATCATAAAAAATAAGATGATCCAAGTAAATCTTCCCGTAATATGAATTAAAAGCATCGTGAAAATCCTTCAAAGAATGGATACTAGCAGCAGGGAGAGATAGACACCATCCAAGAGAATCTTCTTCTAAATAAAAACAAAACATCTTGATCCAGACATCCTCATGAAAGAAGCCATATTCAAGCATGCATACATGAAATTTTAATAAGTACTCACCGTGATGGTCATGCTTGCTTCCTCTGAATCTTGGAAGATAATCATCCCATTCATTTATAGCCGGTACTGGATGTGGATAACCAGATATGGCTGAGAAATTGAAAGGGGAAAAATTTTGAACCAATATAGCTAATAGATGTGTCTCCTCCTTTTCTCCTTTATGGCTTTCCCCAGAATCAGTTTCACAATCACTATATATAGGAACCATGGAAGAGCTCTGCTTTTCGTCATCTGCACTGGGATATCTGTCAAAAGTTCTTTATTCTTGATCAATATCCAACATCACTTCTTGATAATAAGCAAGGCTTCCAAGAACATTTTTTTCAAGGAACATAATATCTTCTGCATNGCATTTTCTTCGTATGATCGACAAGAGAAATCTGCCTCCAATACCTCTATTCTTGCAGAAAAATATTTTACCAACTCCATCAACTCCTCCGAGGTATATCCTTCATTCTCACATCTTTCGCAAGAATGAACTATGTCCTGAACACCATCTCTATATTCCTCACAATAGCTATGACGAATTAACTTAGAGGAATAAAAATTTTGACATTGAGTATTGAAAGCTGCATGAAACTCTCTCAGGGAGGAGATGCTAGCAGGGGGCAAGGAACGATACCACTCACGAGCATCCCCATCTAATGAGAATATGAACATCTTCATTAATACATCCTCATGATGTATCTCCCACTGATGCATCAGTTCATGAAACTCATGGAGATGCTTGATAGGATATTCATCTCTGTGTTTTCTAAATGTGGGAAAACAATCAACCCACTGATCCACATTAGGAACAACATTTGGAAAACCAGGGACAACAGAAAAATTAGAAGGAGCAAACCTCCAAGCCAAGATTTTGTCCATTTCAAACCGGTGGAGTCACTGATTGATTTCAGAATAATGGAGTCGCCATTGGATTCTTTAATCATGGAGTCACTAGGTGAATGATATGCAGTCTGAATGTGTCTGGTCTTTGTTCACCATCAAAGACCAGATCTGATCATTATCGTTCTCCTAGGGAACTTTTCAATCTGAGAAACCAGCTAACATAATTCTTTGAGAAATCTTTCCTTTCTGGATAATCTTATCTGGGTCAAATTCAGGTGTTGCTAGAGGCATATGTGGAGTATACCTCATGTGTCTTCCTTTCGGAGCCACAACTGAAACAGTGGAGTCAAAAAAGTGGAATTACCAGGTGCAAGTTGCCATCTTCAATGGTTCTGATATCTGATGCACCTTCAGAATCATAATCTCTTTGTCATTCTATCCCAGGGAAATGTCTTCAATGCATTCCCTGACAACGATGACAGAAATGTTAGTACTGGAAGTCACCTCTGGATTGCGGCAGAGGTAAGACCAGTACCCATCAGTTTGTATGTCACAATGAATAAATTTAAGGGTGGTTTAATGGATAATATCTCTTTAACTCAGAAAAATGGGTTGGTATGCATACGCAGATGAGATCTTGATCTAACTTCAGTCAGTAAGTTGTAGTAAATGTGAGTAGGGGGGAAGAACTTGAAGAGAGTGAAGAGGTATGTTATGGACATCCGGTCTTGGTTCAGAGTTTTAAGGAACTAGATCTGATTATCACTGAAATGCAATCAAACATACATCACAATTCAATAACAACAACATGACTAGATAATCCATGCCCGAGTCATTCAGTGTTGGAAGGAAAAGACAACGGAAGAGACTGATTAAAACTGGTCGCAATGTCATTGTGATCAAACCTACATCACAAAAAAATAACTACCCTCAGATGGATCATCCATGCTCGAGTGTTCTAACAAAGTTGTTTACAGAGATATGAAAGGAAGTTGACTTACATTAAACAAGAATTCTCAAATACATATACATAAGTAGAAGAGCCAGAGTTTCATTAAAAATTTACAATGCGGGAGCCTAGCTCAACCATCGACCCCCTTAACAAAATATCAAAACTACCTATTTATACTCAGAACAATTTACCACTACCAGGAGAATGATCGGGCCCCTGCATTCAAGTATTTTCATCTGCGCCTTCTCTGTCAGACTGTGTAGGCATTCTTATGTCAAACGCAAGCTCAAATCAGTATGGGTCTTCCAGGAAAATATGCTTGCAGGAGTACCATGGGCTGATGGTTCAGTCCCCACGATTGAGTCTTCCATACTTCTAATTACTAAGTGATTTGATGTTTCAACCACCCAACCTACCTTCCATTAACTGCTTTCATCGGGAAGGGGAGGAGGCTTAACACCCAGGGATATACCATGCACTGCTAGCGGCCCTTCGAGTCAACCCGACACCTTGAAACCATGATGGTATCGTTCTTTAACTCACATGGGCATCCTCATATTTTGGTGTAGGTCTCATGAAATCCACACCCTTTCCTTCGCGCTCCCAAATCTCTTGGTGCCAGCTTCTCCTTCACCGCATTTTTCCTACATGCGACCTCGAGCCATGACCATGGGCCCAACTCCTAGGCGCATCGCGATTTGACTTTTCAGGGGCCTTTCCATCACTTTGACTACAATATCCCGATACCCAATATTGCGAAATCCACTGACTCAGATGGACAACTGGATTCGCTTTGCATCCAACGACTGCGATTTCTTCCTCGAAACTCCACCTTGGTTGGCTCTATGCTATGGGCATCAACCTTCCTCTTGGACCCCCTTCCATATGACCTTGGGCTGTGACCATGGGACCAACTCCTAGGAGCATCGTGATTTCGGGTTTTGGGGGTTTTCACATCGCATGACTATAATCTCCTGATATTGTGAGATGGCCCTATTCATATCGACGGTCGGATATGCTATGCATCCGACGACCGTGATTTCTTCCTTGAAAACTCGAGTCACCGATCATGCACTGGGTGCTTACCTTTTTCCTTGGGCCCACCTCCTATGTGGCCTTGGGCTGTGACCACGGGCCCAACTCCTGGGCACTTCGTGATTTCACGTTTCAAGAACTTGCGCCTCACTCCATGTTGAAACCTCTAACTCGTGAAATCGTGATTTCTCTTATCTGCTTCCACATGCCCCTCTGGTTTGGACTGCATTGATCTATTTTCTTTTGAATCCTTCCAAAAATCATGAAATTCGCTTCTGCGAACCATCAGATCGACTTCCACCTATCCCTATAAGATCCATGGTCTAGATCTAATCTTCATCGTATCAGGATTTCACGTCTTGGGAATTTGAAAGACTACTCACCTCCATTATCCCGATTCCTGATTCTCTGACTTCACCATTGTCATATCAATGGTCCATGGATTTCCTCGATCCAACGGCTCAAATAAACTCATGATTTCACATTTTGCAAGTCCTCAGGACTCTGCCCTTTGACTTTTCCACTCCGCAAGTCAGCGAAATGGTGATCTCTCTCCATGTACCCTTCCCAACACCAACGGCTAGGATTGACCTTGCGACTTCATACCTCTGTCTGATTTTAAACTTCCTACAAATTTATGATCCTGAGGGTCGCAAATATGAAATTTGAATGGAACCTCCTCCGCTAAAACCTAAAAACTACTTGCTCGCTTGATTTGAGTCCATATTATACTACTCTGAGTGTTATTCTTTGTGCTCATGGTTGTGGCCTATGTAAATGGATACTTGGACGACTGCATGAGGGATCAGGAAAGAAAAAGGATTAGTGATAGAGGTAGAGAGAGAAGTGATCAACCTTAGAGAAAACAAAAAATCTTAGGGCCAAGACTTCTCAGGTAGGACAACACAAAACAAAAGGTCGCTCAAATGATTGAGGGAAGATGTAGAGAAAACTACAAGCAGAAAGGGAAAAACTTAAGAATTGGTCTGGGAAAGGAGAGAGACAGGGAAAAACACAAACCTAGGTAGAAACCAAAAACCCATAGGACTCTTGACAAGTCTGTGTGATAACAGATTCCAATGATGAAGAAGAACATGAAGGTCCCAAGGAAGAAACTACATGTTCTTCATAACATCTCGATACAAAACCTTCCACCTTTGAAGAAGCAGTCAAGAAGAAAGAATGGAAGGAATCTATGATGGAAGAATATCAATCCATCATGAAAATTGATGTAAGAGAAATTGTTCCTAGACCCAAAGGAAAGTTTGTAGTCACTTCAAAATGGGTTTACAAGATAAAGAATGAAGTAGATGGGAGTATCGATAAATACAAGGCAAGATTCATGGCTAGAGTGTTCTCCCATCAAGAGGGAGAAGACTATGATGAGACGTTTGATCCAGTTGCAACATACACCTCGATTATAGCCATCATATATCTTGCAGCATCCATGGTTTGGAGTTTAGATCAGATGGATGTAAAGACCACTTTTCTCAATGGAGTAATTGAGGAATAAGTATACATAGAGAAACCCATGTATGCAGATTAAAGAAGGCCTTGTATGGACTCAAGCAAGCTCCAAGAGCTTGGTATGCACGAATTGAGAGTTACTTGATGAGACTTGAATTTTTCCAAGAGCTATGCTCATCTAAACCTTTATTAAAAGGTTGTGAATGATGCACCTATGATCCTGCTACTATATGTTGATGATTTGTTTCTGACAGGTGAAAAGCCTCTCATTATTCAATGTAAGAGGGAATTAGCCTTTCAATTTGATATGAAGGATCTTGGTCTCATGCATTATTATTTGGGACTGGAATTATATAAGCATGGTGAAATATTTCTAGGGAAAGGGAAGTATGGTGTAAACATCTTTCAGAAGTTTGGGATGATGGATTGAAAATCCATGGAAACTCCCATGGTCACAGATGTGAGAAAGTTGAGAGGCTCTGATTCTGATCCAGTAGACTTGTCCCTGTACCGACAGTTGATTGGATCATTGATGTATTTGGTTAATACTCGACCAGACATTTTCTTTGTTGTGAACACGTTGAGCCAGTTCCAGGTGGAACCTAGAAATAAGCATTGGATAGTTGCAAATCATATTTTGAGATATCTTCATGGGACACTAAATTATGGTTTGAGATATGCCTCAAATAGTGATGTACAACTAAATGAGTTTACTAATTCAGATTGGGCAGGGAGTGCATATTACAAAAAGAGTACTTATGGTATATGTTTTAGTTTGGGCTCTTCTATGATATCATGGGCTAGCAGGAAACAAAAGTCTATTTCACTCAACATTGAAAAATCATAGTAAATTGCAACTTGTGATTCTTGTATGGAAGAAGTATGGCTTCGTAAGCTAGTTTCTGGATTATTTGATCATGTGTTGGATTCAACTATGATATATTGTTATAATCAAATCCATGTGAAGATTTCAGAAAATCTCATGTTCTATGACAGGTCAAAGGACATTGATATCAAGTACTATTTTACCGTGATAAAGTCCAAAAGGGAGAATTGATTCTCTAGTACATATCCACCGATGAGAAAACAATTGATATTTTGACGAATCCTTTGTCCAAGATGAAGTTTACATATTTGAGGGACAAGCTGGGACTCGTGGAGATTTCTCCCTTGGTTGAGAAGGAGGAGATGACTTCCTCGGTTGGGAGGGAGTGTTAATATATGGCATCATGGATAGTCAGTGTGTTGGTGGATATACATTCTCCAGGATTATAATGGTCCAGGGAGAACATATTGTTGGTGGATAGACATTCTCCCTATGGGGGATGGTCCAGGTTCATAGATTGATGATGTACCATGGATAACTATTCTCCTGGGACATTTCCCGGACAGGTAGAATTGTACAAGAAAACTATTCTTCTAGGGCATATGTCTGGATTAGAAGAATGGTATGTCTCCCTGAGTTCACAATAGTGACTAGAGTGGGGATATTGGTATACGACAGACATTTTCCATGAGTTCAAAGTAGTGGTTGAAGCGGGGAAAATGGCCTAGGACAATCATTCTTCTAGGACATATGTACCAATTAGAATAATGGTTCTTGTAGCTCATGGTGTGGCTTTCAACATCTGGGAGGACAATCATTCTTCTAGGATGTATGTCTGGATCAAACGAATGTTCCCTATATCCCATTGCAGGGATTTCAACACTTGTTGGGACAATCATTCATCCTGTGTCATAGGCAGTGACCAGGACATGAAGAATCGTTCCTATATCACTCCATTGCGTGAGTGACTTATATGAGACACTTTGTTGAGTGCAGTGGTTCTAGAACATGACTTATTCAACATTATGCCCGATTACTCAAATGGAGTATGGGCTCGAGAGATTATGCAGATGATGATATGATTTGATTATAGGAGACAGTTGTACTGCATGGTGATAGCTTGTACAGTTATTAGTTTATTGTAGTGAGGATTGTGTGTCTTTGGACAATAGCTATGTACTATTGTGGTGGATGTGTTCCACTAGTAGTGACTGTATGTCACTAGATAGTAGTTGTGCACTATTAGGAGTGGTTGTGTACCATTAGATATGAGTTGCATACTACTATGGATCGACATAGTTGTGATCTATTGGATGAAATTGTAGTAACTGTATGCTACTATGGATTTCCATGGAGATTACCAGTAGTGTTATCCCCGATATCTAGGGATAACTAGGAGATCATGTCTCGAGGCCCACATGGTCCTAAACATGGAGTACCGAGAGAACGAGTGACTTGAGCATGGCCCTGGAGGGCCCATCTTTCTTCTTCTCAACCGGACTTGTCCTGTCAGCAGTACCAGCTTCCATCACTACCGGCCTGGGCTTGCATCAGAGAGGACTCTTGCTCCATGAGGTAATTGGTCCGAGGTATCATGGTATGTGTCGTATTTGATCATTATA
>SNQJ01S0133806.1:0-21820 GCA_010110895.2 Picea sitchensis
GACCCACTTACAATGATGACATCATACAATCCTTCCACCATATCAGTAATGACAAACTTAGGAGTTGACCTAGTACCATAAGAACATCATCTAATTAAACAACCATCTCTGAAACAAAAAATCATCAAATATTTGCAACATTTGATCATAAAAATGCAATGGACACAGTTTGCCATGACCCTTACCTCGTGACCGTCCTAGTTGCAACGATGAAAACCTACAATCCTTCCACCATATCGACAAGAGTTCTTAACATAATGTGACTCTGGGAGAACAAAGATTAACACTCACCCATTTTTGGAATTACCGAGAGCAAATTCATTACTCTCTGTAATTCGTATGGCGAGCATAAACCAACATTTAACACTCAGCCACCATGCAATTTCTACAAATCACATTCAAGTCCGAATTTCAAATACGAGGTACATGTTGTAATATCCAAACCACCTCAAGAACATAATTTGTATCCCTAGGATTACATTCGACAGTTGCAATAAATTTTCCTTTTCAATGTAGCACACAACCGATGAAGGAAAGGATAGATCACGGGCTCCAAACCAGCCAATAACGCACCCATTGTCTAAACAAGTCTCCCTCTTTTAAATGCAACATTTAATATTGCATTAACCAACCAATTCGCCAACTTGACACAACACCACTAACCAATCCTGCATTGATTGAATTCTGCACCACAGTTTCATACATTGTCATAGTCACTTTCTCTAAAGTTAACATAGTTTTTCATATATTGTCATAGTCACTTTCGTTAAACTTACATGGTTAATGTTGCATTAACTGGCCAATTCACCAACTTAACACAACACCACTAACCAAGCCCACATTGATTGTATCCTGCACCATGGTTTCATATATTGTCATAATCACTTTCACTAAACTTAATATATTTTTTCATATGTTGTCATAGTCACTTTCACTAAAGTTAAAATAGTTAATGATGCATTAATCGACCAATTCACCAACTTAACACAACACCACTAACCAAGCTTGCACTAATTGCAACCAACAACACGAACCAATCAATTTTTTTATTTTTTATTTTCCCAACGCAACCCATAATAAGATAAAAAAAAATATTCAAATCAAACACAACCCACACATTCAACCAATGAAACACCAAATAAACAAAATTTCAAGATATTCAAATTTTTTTTGTTCCAAACTCTAATATTTAACCTTTGCAAAAACTTCACGAATAAACAAATTAATCAAAAGTCAAATTTGAATTGATGCTGAGGGGGTTACAATATACCTAACTTTTGACAGATATTATAAGCCCAAAATCACATAGAATTTAAGAATCTTAATGCGTTGGAATGAAATAAATCTCAAATTTTGGTAGTGTAGAAATAATCTAGGGCAACAAGTGATTTTAAAAAGTATTTTTTTTATAGATAATATCTCACAAAGGATCATAATACAACATTCCTTCTATATTAAAGGTTTTGGCTTAGTTCATGGAAACCAAGTCATTCTCAAAAATGTAATGTAGATTTTATGGCTCCACTATTATATAAGTATTATCTCGATTTCTCCAGCTTGTTTTATAAGGTGTGATTTTGGATTTGAAGTCTCATTGTTTTTTACATAATCCTTGTTTCTCAAGTTCATTAAGTATTAAGTATTATGAATGTTATGGTCTAAATGTTTTGGGTCTTTTTTCGGTGATTTGCAAATTTGAGTGGCTAAGTTTGTATAATCCAAGTGTCCCAACAATTTTTTAGCACACTCAATCTGTTTATACATTTAAAAATGCAATTTAAACAACAAGAAATTGCGAATTTGTCCAAATTTATATCATCGAATTCCAGCAAAAGAGAGCAAAACGTAGAACATTTAGACAACACCCTCATAAAATTAGATCCTCTATCAATCATCAAAAACACCCATGAACATATGTTAGTTTGTGATCATAACATCATTTTTTAACATGTTATGACGAGGTTGAGACCATATCACTCTTCTCCTCAATTCATGCAAGTTAGCATTAACTCTTATAGTCGTTTGAAGAGAAAAACAAACCGCATGAAGGCAACATAAAGTAAGAACAATTTAGCATAATTTCATGTTAAGGAGAAGGCTAAAAAAACTTATAAATATAGATGCTAATACTTAAATTTGTACGACTATAACTTGTAAATGATATGGGAATATAAAATTGTAACTTTGAAATTTATTAATAATAATCATAAAGGAAACATAAAGGAAATAAAATGAAATGTTGAGACGATTTATAATATAATAGTCAAGAAAAAGAATAACTGAATGCTAAAATATTTTTTTCTTTATATCTATTACAAAATAGACATGGTCAATTTAGAGTATTAAACTTAAATTTATAAGAAATATTTTTGATGTTAAATTATTTGAAATTAGATTGCAAAACTTGAGGAAAGGTTAAAGCTTTGCACCTCAAGAGATTTGATCCCTGTCATCACTTGATAAATCTAGAGTTAAGATGGATCTAGATTGATTTTTATTCATTCAGAATATATATATACTTTCTTCATGTCCATTGGATGTAGCTTGGGTGGTTGGGAGGAATGATTGTTACCCTCCCCACCCAGGTTCAATTCCTTGTAAGTGACATGTTATGCCCTTAAATGGGATGTTTTGAAATACCCGCCCTCCCTATGTTCTCTCGCAGATTCTGGGGAGGTTTACATGGAAGTAGCGAGCTCCAATGTCGTGAACCACATGAACATATATATATATATACTTTCTTCGCATGAAATAAAATTATCTTATAAACTCTATGGTGAATACATAGGGTGGTGAATATATCTCTTCGGTGAATATTATCTCTACAGTGAATACATATGGTGGTGAATATATCTACCCGGTGAATATTATCTCTACAGTGAATACATGAGTGAATATTATATTTGCGGTAAATACATCTCATTCAATAGTATTTCTATAGTGGTGAATATTATCTTTGTGGCTCTACTGCATGATTATTTACCGGGTCCAGTGAATCTTGTTTGGGGTAAATTTGATCTACGATAACTCTGTTAGTGACTATTCAAACCCTTCCATGAATCAGGTGCACAAGTTCCTTATTTATTTTTCTTTTCAGTATGAATAGTCACCGTCGATACCTAAATCAAATAGAGGAAGGCCTAACAAAGTAACCCTAGATAGTTTGGATGAATCTATAGAATCAATAGAAAAACATACAGAAGAGAGAGAAGCCAAACTTCAAAGTGAATTAGTAGCAATGCTTGATAATAAATTTAGATCCTTTGAAGACATTATTGAGAGACAGATTGCTCTGGATTTAGGAGTGGAACGAAATAATTAATAGACTAAATACAATAAACACAGAGACATAGATAATAACACAATTATCTAGTGAACAATATCTTCTATTAAATAATGAAATAGGTTGAAACTATAAAACTACAGAACTGAAAACATGCTCGAATGGTGGTAGTTATCTCTGAGAAGATATGTGGCTGCTATGTGCATCCGTCTGAGAAAAATGGATTAAAATTGGGCTCCATAGGAATTTTTGATATTACTCGTGAATGCCAAAACCCTAGACATCCAAAAACCTAACCCTAGAAGGTGAAATGTCAAAAGTCGTGTGGGCCCTATGGGTAAGTTGGTGTAATTTGGTACCTCTACTTCCTAGAGCCATAAATTTTGCATACGACCTCCATATTAGGTGCATGATAGCCCATTGGAAAGGTCTTTCAGAGAGCTACACATTCCACTATCAAACTCTAACTTTGTGTACAGTTTGACTGTGGAGATCCAAAAAAACAACATTTAGGGCCCCAAAACATCCCCAGAAGTACAACAAGATGTGCTGACATGAAAACATACAAAATAATCCATTTGGATTAGGTGAGAGGCCACCCATATCCACCTGGAGGATGTGTGGGGCTTCAGAAAACCCCAAAAGTGTAGAACCCACAATTACAAAGCAGTATAGAAGAATGTGTTGAAAAAAAACGGACACGAGAAACCAGTTGGAATAGGTGGATAACCAATATCTACTTGGATCAATCCTCCCCCCTTAGGAAGAAATGGTCTCCATTGTGTTGAGCTCCCCCATAAGGTGAGGAAACTTCTATTGGGTTTGGCTCTGGGTGAGCCACTTGCCTTGGTATAGGAGTTTCCCTGCCTTGACAACCTAATAAAGTTAGATCTATTGCTAGTGAGTACCCTTGAACTGTGTGTTCTACACATTATTTTGGTCACCCCTGTGATCGAATGACAACATGTGTTTAACTCACTTACATGTTCCCTGAAAAATACTAAAAAATAATTTCTGCATGAGAAAAGTGGTTTGCTTTTCCTCTCTGAAAAACTATGGCAAGGAAGATCGTCACACCATGCTCTATGCTTGGGGTGCGATGATGCTTGATCGTCGCATTCTGAACCAAAGTGGACTGCGGCGTCGTCGCAGGCTGCCTGTGCATAGGGTGCGACGATTCTTAAGAAAGGGAAAATTCAAAATTCACAAATGTTCTAGAAGGGAATCTTCTAGAAGATGAGGTGACCTCTGATCGGTTTGGATCTTACTCACTTCTATGATTTAGTGGGATCATCCTAATCTCCTCAGCCATCCCTCTTTCACCCTATATAAGGAGGGATCTCTCATGGAACGAGATAATATTTGCATATGCATGCAGATTTTTTCTATAGATTATACTTGAGATAGCTTTTCTTTAGCTCTCTAAGTCAGATTGTGGATCTTCTTCATCAAAGGCATTAGAGCAAAGGTGTGTGTGTTGGAGAAAAGAGTCATCGAAAGGGATCTTGCAACATCAAGGCATGGGTTGTATTCTCCAATTTCCATTTTAATATAATGCAACAATACATTTCTTCCCTATAAAGGTGTCTTGGCTTTTATTTCATAACTCCTTGATCTTATACATAGAATTCATTGGAATATATATATATATTTGTTCTCTCTCTTTGTTGTTTTGTGCTTCTTAAACAAATTCACCATCCCGCAAATCCAAATATGGAGTGACAAGGACGACACTAGTGAGGATCAAGCATCATTTAAAAGGTATGTCACTCGTTCCTCTCCGAAATGGTTTATATGACAATGAAGTCTAAGGTAAAGTTTGTATTATGTCTTGTTTTGTTCTAGCTTCCTGTCGAATTTAGGGAGATTAGTTTGTGTTCGCATTAACCGATTTGTCCGATAACAAAATTGGATACCATACTGGGGATATGACCTCTTTTTGGTTTTTTTCTTCTTATTTTCTCTTAGCCTGCCTTCTTTTGATCAATTTCATTCTCTGAGTCTGTGGGTGATCCATCTTGACTCTCTGGTCCTGAAATTTCATTGAGAAATTTTGTCATTTTTTCCATTTTTCTTTTTATTCATAGATCGTCGCATTGTTTCTTATTGACAGCTTGCAACGATTCCTTGTCATCGTACTTTACTTATACATACCAAAGTAGCGACGTCGCACTGTGCCTTGTTGAAATCCTATGAATATCCTAGATCGTCGCACTATACTCCTCTGTAGCCTGCGGCGATTCCTGTAAGAATTGTTGGGTGACAATTGAATTTCTTTTCTTGACCCAAATTTGTCTTTACTGCCTGGGATGAACTTTTGGCATTGGTGAATGATTGTTTTACAAATTTTACCCTGGATTTGATTGATTTTCAAGGATTGAAAGTCTTCTTTACAAAATTTGCAAGTTTTATTTCTTGACTTCTTGTCGCAAGGGTATAATCTCAAGATTTTGTTCATGGGTGCTTGTTTGATGAGTAGTCCTTGATTTCTTTTGAGTTTTGGATTGTTTTTACTTTATGGATTGTTGATTGATTAAGAGACAGTTTTTGTTTGTATTCAACAAAAGTTTTCTTATCATTTCATTTTTTGCTTACATTGTGAGTTTGATTTGGGAATAGTGTTGAGAGTGCACTAGTTTTCTTGGACCATTCTTTCTTTTCTTCATTACATCTTTGATCTTATTTGAAAAGGAAAGAATTGAAGTTTATTTTTCTTTTTAGTAGTCTTTGTAAGAAATGTTTTCATTCATATATTTGTTGAAAGGGGAAAATTGGAAAAGTTGATAGCTTTGATTGTTTGGAATTCATATCATTCAAAAATTGAGAAATTGTACTGGTAGCTTTTGTATTTTGGAAAAGAAAAACCTTCTCCCTACTGCAATTAGAGTTCATTGAATGAAACGTTTGCATTTCATCTCTTCTTGCATCTTATTGGGTCAAGGTCAAATATATCATCAGTTTCACTTTTGTTTCCCTTTTGAGTAAGCAACAACCTTTAAAATACAACATAATTTCAAAATCTATTAGCAAATTTTATTTTCTAGAACTTTTCTACACCAACATTAGCTAGGATAGCACTTTGGAATAGCTTGTAAGGCACACTCTCCAAAGCATCGAAACACAAAATAGTATCTTGTGATAGGGAGAGTATAAATCCACTTGCTACATTTTTTCCTAGGAAGCCCTTCTAACACAATGGTCAATCATGAGGTCACATTAGGACCGATAGAGTTACTCACCCTGCTTTGTTGGTCTTAGTGTAGATATTGCACATATTATTGGGGGTCACTTGAGAAGAAAATAATGTGGGGACCTTCTCAAGTTGATTTCGGGCTTAGATACCCTACCCTTGCACGTGGATTGGACTGTTGACTGCTTCCCCAGGCATCATTTTTATAATTAGTAACCTTAGTGGCCTATCTCTTTAGAGTCTTTACACGAGGTGACTGTGGAGGGGCAAGTCTTCATGGTACCTAGAATCGACGTTGGCCAAACTCACTCGGGATCCTTGGAGGGTATACCAACGATTATGTGTGGGAGTTTGCACCAGGGTGTAAGTCCATTAAGAAGGTCATCAACGTAACTTTTCCACCCGCTTTATCCCAACCCCTTCTTGTCTCTATTTCACAACGTTGGATTTCATCACCAACTAGTGACTTAGAAATAAGAAGGTTTGCTTGCATGTATGATATCTATATTTTATTAGTGAGTGTTGTTTATTTCTCTAGTTGGCCATAGATTTCTTTCACTCATTATTCTGTGTGGCCAACATCATCCCTCCCCGTTCATGTAGGATGCAAGGATTACCTGTGGAAGATTTGAAAGAATATACTCCTTTGATTCCTAACTCACCATAGGGTTATCCTGAAGGAGCATTCAATAACGACATAGCCTCTGATATTGGAAGTTCTACTCCATTGGGGGAATCCATACTTCCCGTGAATCCGTTATTAAGTGTTGTACGAGATCCAATTTTGCTCCAGATAAATTCACCAGGAAACATTGTTGTTGAAGATTATACTGGAATACCTACTGGACCTCACACAGAATCTGGTGTAGACGATCCTCTCTTTCAGAGTGAGTCGTTTAGAACCCCATTTCACACTACTGGAAATTTTGATCCTAACTCTTATGGTCCTATTTGTTCTCTTTGGAGAACTTCTTTGGGACAAGATATTTTTTAAAAACTAGGAATGAGTCATTTACGCCAGAGGACCTCTAATCAACCTATGGCATCACATACTCATGCAACTTCTACTGCCTATACAGTCCCCTTAGATCATTTTACCGGCTTGACTAGTAATGTTCTTACAGTATTGGATCAATTGTTGGTTGGTTCTCATACAATTCTTCCTCTCCATCTCGCTAGCTCTACCATGGTCCCACAAACTACACATGTTTCTGTCAGAAGTGCAGTAATGACTCAAGCTCTTATTGGAACACCACTTTCGCTTAGACCAAATCCGTCACTTCCACCTGGGTATCATTCTCTAAATACTTCTATTGCTAACCCTACCCAGAATCCATCCAGAGGGGCTAATATTTTTGTTCCTCTTGGGTATAATGTTGCTAGTAGTTATGTTCCTACACCTACCCAGGTTCTCTCCAGGGGGCTTAGAATTCCTCCTCCACCTTCACCTGGAGGATCTAATAGTCCTGGCCTAAGTAGATCCAATCAAATGGGAGGAACAAGTCATTATGTCGCTTCTGGTTTTCAAATTCTTGTTGGACGTCAACCTCAAGTTGGGGGGAAACCACAAGTTGGGGGTCATAACCCATTGTATGGGCAGTATATCCCTGGATTACAGTCTCAACCTTGGAATTTTCCTTTCCAAGTCCATCAACAACTGCCTGGGGGGAAACCTCCTCAAGTTAATACTTTTGTACCCCCTAATCATGGGCAACCATATCCAGGTTCTATGAATCCTACCTGGGGTCAAGGTTTTCAGTCTAATGCTCTTTCCCACGGAAGCTTACCCAATCAACCAAATCAAGTTGGCTATTTGACTCAAAACCCTCCATAAAAAAATTTGATAGGACCCTCTAACTATCTACAAAATGCTTATGGTCCTACTATTAAACCTACCAGACTACCTCCTCAGAATTACCAGTTTCCTCAAGTAAACAGACAATTGTCATTTCTTGCTACTTTGGATTTACTGGATTTGTCTAGGATTTTGAATGATCCTATCTTGCATTCTCCTTATTGGTTGGTCATACCTTCCAAGTTACCATTATACATTCCTAAGTTTGATGGCTAATCAAGAGAATAACCAAATAATCACGTCACGACTTTCCATATTTGGTGTTCATCCAACTCTTTGATGGATGACTACATTAGATTACGTATTTTCCAACGAACTCTGATGGGTTTGGAAGCCAAATGGTATATTGAATTACCGTGAGGATTATTCGATGAATTCAATACCTTAGCTATGGATTTCTTAACACATTACCAACTACCAATCTGATACGAGACAGGAACTAGAATTTTGAGCTCATTTAAACAATCTTCGTCCACTCACATTTCTGATCACATTCATGAGTAGAGGAGGAGAAGATGCTTTATCAAAGTTCCCCTTCCTGATCAACTATTGGCTGAGTGGTTTACTAAGCCACTCATTGTTCCTATATCCCATGATGTTTCCATGGGTAGTGTCGTCACTGAAGAGCAGGCGATTAGTTGTTCTCAATACTTGGATCTTGTTTATTCACAAACGGGCACACTATATGACTTGATCCCTGATGCTCCTCGCCCGTCTAAAAATCAAACCCTAACACCTCCAGTAGCTTCTAATGTTGTTTATGGCGTGATTGGAACCTTCCACACTAATACTCAGCCTAAACAAGCCAGTCATGCCAATCCCAAGTCTAATACTGCTAATGTACAAAATAATCCTCCTCCTACTCCTTCTCCCAGTAAAACTTCTGAATTTAATGTGGTTCAATCTACATCTACTGGTAAAAATAAAAATAAAAAGAAAGGAAAGGGAAAGAATAAGGAGGAAAAAAATGATAATCAACCATCCGATAAACCCAAGACTCAGCCTCCTGATGACCAATAAAAGCACAAACCTCGTTATCCTTGTCTTATTTGTGGTGAGGATCATTATACAAAAAATTGTCCACGACGTGCTGAGGTTACTAAGTTACTGCAAGGGACTAGGACACCTACTCCACCTGTCATTTTGTCACTACCATTTCCTTCTCAGAAACAGGCCCAATTGGTCATTCATGACCAACCTTCCCCCTCTACCACATCATGTGTACTTATGTGTATTGGTGATTCCAAGAAGAATGAAGTTGCAGTCGCTAATCGAGCCAAATATTATTCACCTTCGAAAGAGAAATTTGATGATTCACCACCTCCGTTGGTTCAACCTCCTCCATCAACTTCACCTCCCAACGGTCCTCTTCATCTAGAACGACCGAGTCTAGATACAGTTCTTCGTCCTCCTCCTAAGGGCATTGTTCGTAAGTCATCATTTAATCCTCATGCACATGCTGCTCAAAACTACAGTATTGTAGAAGATCTTGCGCAGGCACCTTCTGCGATGTCGGTTATCGAAGTCCTTCAAAGTTGTACTACGCAACAGAAGGAACTGTTGAAGGATATTGGTGGAATTGATCCTACTGATACAAACTTGATAATATTTGACTTGGAAGATCATATTCCAAGGCTTCCTCCTCAATTATCATTTCAGATACAAGTTATTGTTGAAAATAAGAATATTTGTCGAACCACTATTGATGAGGGGGCCTCAACTTGTGTCATGTCCATCACTTGTTGGAAGGCCATTGACTCTCTTGCCCTTAACGAGTCACACAATACTCTTAAAGCATTTAATGGTATAGGATTTAAACCTTACAGTGTTCTTCCTCGTTATCTATTATGTTAGAAGGAAAAGTGGTTAATGTTGAGGTTGAGGTATTTGATGCACCTCTCGATTACAACCTTCTACTTGGCCATAGTTGGATTGATTCCATGCGTGCAGTTGTTTATAATATTTTCTGTGTGATACGTTTCCATCACTAAGGAAAAATTGTTACTGTCTATCAAATTGCCTTCTTTAATTTCAATTCCCGTACTAGTAACGTACCTTTCATTGCGAAAACACCTCTCAGTTATGAGAATGTCTGTGTGGGTCTTTTAAAAGATTCTTCGTTAATGGGTACGTTCCCCATTCCACCACCTGCTATTCCTACTCCTTTTTTCACCTCAATTCACATGATATCAACCACTCTTGGTGAAATCCCTGAGTCTTATGACCCTTGGATAGTACCTAGCTCTGACGACTGTCTTCATTACGACGAAAGAATGCCTTTAAGTTTGATAGAATTGGTTTATCAAGTTGTTCAATTGGAAACTACCTCTCCTCATTCTCTCTTCGATACATCTCTAGTTCCATTTCATGTAGTCTTTCACACCGATGAAATGATTATTATGATAATGTCTATGGAAGATACCCCATGGGACGATGAGCATCATCATTCTATTCTCTTCCTGGAACCTGAGGCCATCGAGAGTTATCAACGGATTTCGAATATGTCTAATGTTGTTTCTTTTTCCTCTATTCCTGAACCAATACACAATGTTTTATATGAAGGGAACTTGGGTAACATTTCACCCACCATCTCTTTATATATTTCAATTAAACCCGAAGTCGTGGAAAATGTTCACATCGATGCCTCATGTTCTGTCGATGAAGTTCAAATTTATAAAGATCTTTTCCAAGAATTTCGTGAAGTTTTTGCCTGGACTTACGAAGAGATGTCGGGAATTGATCCTGATATTGTTTTACATGAGATTAAGACTTACCTAGATGCTAAACCCATTTGACAAAGACTTCACCCAGTACATCCATGCAAAGTTGTTGCTATCAAACTCAAAGTTGAAAAACTTCTTAAAGCCAGTTTTGTTTATCCTGTGGCTTTGACTGATTAGGTATCTAATCTTTTTCTGGCTGCGAAGAAACAAGGCATGATCCATGCTTGTGTATATTATAGGGATATCAACAAATCTTGTCCCAAAGACAATTATCCAACCCCTTTCGTTGACCAGATTGTTGACGAATGTGTCGGGAGTGAAATCTTCTCTTTAATGGATGGTTTCTTCGGCTATAATCAAATCAATATTTTACCTGCGGATCAACATAAGACTGTTTTTATCTACCCTTGGGGAACCTTTGCATACCAGAAACTACCTTTTGGTCTCAAGAATGTTGGTGCGACTTTTCAACGCACTATGTCTTACGCTTTTCATGACATTGAGCACATTGTACAACCTTACCTAGATGATTTACTGGCGCATTTTATGTGTCGTCAAGATCACCCGACACATTTATGAGCCATTTTCCTATGCTGTCTCTATTATCGCATACACTTGAATCCACATAAATGCATTTTTTGTGTGGAGTCCAAACGACTTCTTGGTTTTATCATTTCTACACATGGGATTAGGGTGGACTCTCTAAAGGTTGAAGCTATTCTCAATCTGCCTCCTCCTTCTACATTGCACCAACTCCAAAGTTTGTAAGGGAAGGCAAATTTTTTACGTCGATTCATCCCCAACTATGCTGAGTTAACAAAAGGTTTTACTCGACTTCTTGAAAAGGGTCAAGATTTTGTATGGGATGAAACTGCCAACAAAGCATTTGAAGCTTTGAAACTTGCCTTAACCCGTACACCACTCTTATTTCCACATGATTATAGTCGAGATTATTTCTTATACTTATCCGCCTCTGAATCTACCATCGCTATGGTTCTAGTTCAAGAGGATGAATCACATGATGAACATGTCATCTACTATTTGAGTCAGAGTCTCATGACCACCGAAACCAAATATTTGCATGTGGACAAATTGGCCTTGGAAATTGTTCAAGGTTTTCAACATTTTCATCATTATATCTTGTTACGCAGAACCACCATCATTTCTGATTGAAACCCTATGAAACACATCCTTACTCGAAAATTGTTGGGGGGGAAATATTCAAAACATTAAAGACATTCATAACTCAATTTTTTTTGTCAGATATCACATTAATACATTATTTTTTTTTTTAAATTCAAAATGTTTCAAAATATGCGCTAGTGCGTCCAGCTGTCTTCCAGGCTTGTGCTTTGCTAGCGATGCTCCTGCATCAGAACGCCTTCCTCACATTGACTCCCAATCAGTCTTATTATGTCCTGGGTCAATGACCCATAACATGGTATATCACAATCATTTTTTTGGCCATTAGAATGTGCTTTCACCAACTCATTGAGGATGTGCATAGTCTCCTCCTTGCAGATTCTAACCTTGTACAATATCTACTGCAAACATATATTCAGTAAAGGAATAGAAAATATACAATGGCAAATACAAACATTACACAAAGATTTTTCCCCTGGAAACCCAAACTGGGAAAACCAACATATTATATATTCATTCATTGTGATACATTGTTTACAATACAATATACATATAGGAGCCAGCGGCATCCAAAACCCTAACCCAATGACCTGGATTAGTCCAAAACCCTAATTCCTTAACCGGAAATAGAAAACCATTGGCAAAAACCATGTGCTAAAAAACCACCTAAATACATGATGCGTTTCTCGAGGCAGGTGACATGTTTTCGAGGAAAAAAAAATTGGGGGCTCCACCCCCTTCCACCCCCCCTCTAACCCCCCTAAGCGCCCATCGCATACGCTCAGACACTACTACTCATGCAAAGAATATAACACATACATAACACTCCTCCAACGAGTTTTCTCTTGTTTGGATTATTCATGTAGGGTCTGACACATATCCATGACGATTGATTGTTGGATTCAACCAAATCTATTGTCCTACTAGTGGAACCCATGAAAAATCCACCACTTCCTCCTCCATTTCCACAAAAATCACCAAACTCGCATCACTGGAGCTTCAAATCCCACCAACCTGATCAAAGTATAATATATCATGTCACTATGCCACTTCTAGTTAGAATGAACGACATTTAATAATAATTACATTAAAATAAGGATTCATTAATATTTCTTACATTAGAAGTTGAATATATATCTTACGCTTTATTAATATTGGTACTAGAAATTAGGTTTAACGCATCCAAAAAGTTTAATCAATATTAGAAATTAGGTTGTTAAAAGATCATAATATATTATAAAGAAGTGCGGCAAGACCACTTATGCTCCCTCCTAGAATTTAGAAATGTTTTCTTGTAATAACTATATGTAATACAAATATATATTAATCTATAATATAATTATGCTATATTAATAATTTATATATTAGATTTTTTTTTTTTTTTTTCTTGATTTTAGAATGAATTGAAAACAACTTAAATAAATACTAAAAAGCAACTTATTATATGAGTACTAATTTTACTACATTCATATCATGTGTATTCAGGGTATCTAAATCCATGGCACTATAATAAAAAGGTAACTATCAAAACATAGCCCAAATTTTGTTGTTAAAAATAATTTGCATCAATTGTAATAAAAATATATCTATATCAAAACATAGCCCAATTTTTGTTGTTAAAAATAATGTGCATCAAAATATTTCCCAAATAAATTGAATCACCTTCTCTTAATTACAGTTGAAAAATAAAGAAATTTTGGAAAGATTGGTTTATAATGTGAAGTTATTGCAAAACTGGATATAAGCACTGCATATACTTTTTCTAGTGCATTGAGTGCAAGCTCTACTATTTATTTCATTTTCTACCATAACAATAAATTCACGTTTTTAATTTTGTCGACTGAGTTATGGGTTAATTGTAAAGTGATGAAAACCATTTATTTAGAAAAGTTCCCACTTTTACACCCTTTTTTTTTAACATAAACGGTTAAGATTGTATTTATAAAAGATGAACGGCCTTGCCAGAAAGAAGTACATAGAAAAAAGATCCTAGGTCTAGCTTTCCGATTTATCTTACCGGATTCCAAGTTCACTTTCCTATGTTCCAGTGATACAAAAATACTACATTCCATAATTCCTTACATGAATAAATTCAGACAAATTGATGGCCTAATAATTGACAAAAGTCGCACATGATTATTTTTTATTTCAGGATCGACTTCTGGTCATCATTGGTTGTATTTCTGTTGATGTCTTTTTCTTCTTCTCAACTATTGTCCAACCTTCTTTGATAGATAGTGATGTTGTTGCCGATTCAATTATCCCCATATTTTCCTGATTTGGGGGACTTGTTTTCTATGGAGGTGTCAATGTTGCTTCATCTTTGTCAGCCTCGTCTTCCCAACTTGAAGAAAGTGGGGAGATGAGGAGAATCTTGCTTTCTATTCTCGTGTCAGGGGTGTTAGAAGCCTTAAAACTTTCTATTCCTGGATCAAGAGAAGTTGAAGCTTTACTCTTCGATTGAGGGACAATATTTGAATGATTCAGAGGTGTCTCCTGAGTAGACATGCCTTTGGAATCATGGCTCAAAGAATTTGGTTCTAGAGAAGATTTTCAGTTGTTTGTAATAATTAGTTGATGATCTTGATTGGAGCCTTCCCACCAGGTTGATTTGTGTTGTTGCTTCCCCGCCTTCCTATTTCCCTTAGTGCATTGAGCTACTATGTGCCCTATTTCGAAACAAGCCCTGCATCGCAGCGAGATTCTTTCATAGTCTAGCTTATGGGTCCAGGAGTAGTTTTTGCAGCCCAAAATAATTTATGCTGGAAACCCTTTGCTAAAATCCATTTCCATGCAAATTCTGGCATATGAGGTGGTGCTATGAATTCTTGTTTATTTGCTTGCAAAATGAAACTTTCCTAATGCTGATACAATATCTCGAAGAGAAGTTTCACCCCAAAAATGAAAGGGAATATTCGGAAGTATGACCCAAACTGGAGCAGAAGAAAGAATAATAGTCAGAGGATTGAAGCAAGGAGACCAGACCATCATGCACAAACATGAGTTTCCCCATAACCAAGGGCAAGAGTCAAGGATCAAATCTTGATCTGTTGCAAGATCAAACTCTAGAATGAATAAACCTTTCAAGCAGGGGTGAATGAACAAATCTTCCTTGATGAGAGGCTTCCAATGGGCTGAGATCCAACCATTGAGATCCACAAGCCGTGGCCAAAGCCCATTGAACCAACAGATTAAAGCATTTTCCTAGAAGTAAACTTCCTCATTTTCAGCTTCCTAACCCATGAGAAGAGAAATCGTCAGAGCTTCTTTAACCGAGCACAGAACAAATGGGGGAGAACGAGCTAATATTTGTGATTTAACAGCCTCACTGTAAGAGATTGAGACACTAGCCAAAGGACCGGGAGAAGGAAACAGGCATGGTTGATCAGCAAAGTCATGTTGAGAAAAACCACTGCGACCGGATCTGCTACGAGTGGAAGCCAACACCGCCATTGAAGAGAGAACAACTGCGGCCAAGAGGCTGAGCTGTAGAAAGGAAGGCGGCTAGGTTTTAACCCTAGCCACAGAGATAACCGTGAAGAACCAGAGCGTCAAAGCCCATTCTGTGAGCTCTTTCTTTTTGATATTTTTTACTCTTACACTCTTACCAACAACTCAAGAGTGCCAATTCCGAGTGGTTTATGTTAAAAATTCCAAATTATTTTTTGTTGACCCCTTAGCAACCTTGAGACTCGAGAGTGTTGACCCTTAAACCCATTGCACAACCCAATGCAATTCCAAATTATTTTTTGGGGATGTTGAGATCCTTTGGAGTGTTGACCGTTAAACCTATCGCACAACCCAACAATGAATATTCCAATTGAATTTGACGGCTCTCATTGAAGCACGTGAAAGATGCATTTACATTAATGTTGTGATGAATGATGCATGTAAGATCTGTGGTTGCCTTAAAATGCTCGTGGTTTCGAATCATCCATCCTATGTATGCCGGAGACTATAGTGTAACATCTCATGGCTGCATAATTAATGCATTGAGATAAGTTCTACCTTTTGGTTTTTTTCTCGAAATCTGGTAATGTAAATTTGGATAAAATCGTTATTTTTTGTTGTTTAAATTGCATTTTTGAATACATAAATGGATTCGCGTGCTAACAAACCTTTAGGGCACTTCGATTATACAAAATTAGCCACTCAAATCTGTAGATCCAACCATTCCTCACTAGATTCCGGGCAAAATCATATGAAAACAATCGTTGGAAAATAACCAAAAAGTAGAATGTTTAGACTACGCTTAACTCAAAGCTACTGCATAAGATGGAAGGACACACATATTACAACAGAAATTACATATAAATAAAGGTGTCCAATTTAATTTATACCTAGATGTACATATAAACAAACAAATGAATTTAATTTATAGTCTCGAACCACGTGAAGGCTCTAATAAGAGTCCAAACATGGGGATTAGAACATGGATATAAATATGTCCATCTTGGTCTCATCCAATTTGGCATAAATCCATTAGTCCGCCCTAGTTTAAATACCTCTGTGCTTAGTTGTATTATTGACTCTCGTCATAACAAGTTTGCAGATGAACTAATCTCTGGTTTTCAAGCCCCTCTACATAATGGCCCCGTTTGGTCATCTGCATTACCCCGATTTCAAGTCTCTCTCACAGACCCCTACATTTATTCCCTTCTCCAGGCATGTGTCCAGTTTTTCGGATTCGATATGGTTGAATCTTCTGAAATCACACAACTACATACAACAACTTGTCTTCGCTTTGTCTCTACTACTATGCCTGCCCTCAATCCTAAACTTCTTAAGTGTGCTACTTCTGAAAGCGTGGTGGTTGGTCCAGAAAATGTTACACCCCTTACTCTTGGATTTGCCAAGATTACAGTACCAGATGAATGGTCCGCTGAGTATCAGCCTGTACAGTCTAGAATTACACCCACAACAGCCCAATAGCTGATGATTGAACAAAATGAGTCAGGAAATAATGTATTAAGAATTGGAAGATCCCAAAGTGTTAGGATCCAAGATCTAGAAAGACAAGTGTCTTCTCTATCTACCGGCACTTCTGACTCTTACCCTAGAAGATCTACTTCTACCTCACCCTCTGTACAAACTACTCCTTCTAGAACTCCTATATATAAACCCGTTCCAAACAAATTCAAAATAGATAATCATCTCCTATATCACAAAAAAGGATCTGAAAATTGCTACTTTTGTCAGAAAGGTATTCCTTCCCAAGAAGATTCTACATCATGTCAGCCTCCTACAAAACAGATCCCCTCTGCACCCAAGAATTTCAGAGCTTACCAGTCAAAAATAGAACACAATGGACAACATTATGACTGTCCCAAATGTTAATAAGTAGCTATCCCTGTTCTAAAAATGATGAATTACTCATCATTGCCTAGAGGAGACAAAGATAAATCTGCTCTCTTACCCCAAAGGAATCTAGGACCAGGGAATCACACTCCTTTCAAGAATAATCTGGTAGCAGATCTTGACTTTATACAGTACAGAAAGTTAGATGCAGAGAAATCACAAGACATAGTGAGGTTGCAGAATTATGCTAATTATCAATCTGTTTGTCTTTCACAAAACATTGATGATATGGCCCAAGATATTTTGCAGACTAAATCTCATATGATTGGTCTACATTCTGAGATTGATAACTTAGAACATAATCAAGAGACTCACAGACTACACCTTGTACGGATTTTAGAAAAGTTAGATACAATTCAGACTGCAGTACAGAGATCGAAAGAATCATTTGAAAAATAAAAACAACCCTCTTCTCCTATACCATATGAGGAGATAGAAAAACAAGCTTCCTATAAATGGTTTGGTTCCTCTCCCTCTTCTTCTATTTGAAAAAAAATAATACTTGTCACTCAAACAACTTGCTATAGAACACTTAAATCCAACCCTTTCTCAGATTGCTCAAGTAGTTCTATTAGCCTCAGAAAATCTTGCATTAGTAAAATCACAAGCATCTTCTTTAGAAGGAGATGTCTATTCTTCCCAGCCAAACCCTGCCATTCGTACTTTGGATATCAAATGAATGGATGAAGTTGAAAGATCAAAGTCTAATGCACCACGTTCAACATATGACGATGCAGGAGGAAATCCTTTCCAGTCTGCTTGGGAAAAATGGTGCAATGCCAAATATGGTTCAAGTAGGAAAGTCCCATTTGATTCAACTAACTCAAGTGAACATTCCTCATTTAGTAGAGAAAACATAGAATCAACACTAGTTACAAACATAAATTGTAGATATCGTAATGAGATGATGCTGATTTTCCAAAAATGGCAAGCCTGGGCTAAAACCCAGAAGATGATTTTCAAAAACAGAGTAGCTTGGAATGAGTTAGCCCTTAGAATAACTTGGGGATTCATTGGTAATCTAGGACTCTAGTGGGATAGAGTCAATGAAAATGATAAGCTTACCATTATGAACCATGATAACCCAATTGAAGAGCTTATCAAAGCAGTCATGCATGAATTTCATGGTAGTGCTAAAATAGATTCTGATCATTATGCAGATTTATATATGAATCAGCGTCTCTGCCATGTCTCCCAACTACCTGAATTCTTATGCACCATGCAGGACCTTTTATACAGGTGTCCTGATCTTGACAATGTTGCTTATCTTAGAAAATATTTTTCAGCAATGCCAGGAAAAATTCTTAATATTGTTAGAGAAAGACTAGAAACCTTAGGAATTGGGTTAGAAGAACTCTCTCTAGCAGGATTGCATGAACATATTGTCATAGCCTTGCAAAAAGAATGTCTTAGACGGTAGACTAATAAGTTTGTTAAAAATCAGTTAGGCTTTGACTCAAGTATCTGTGATACATTCGCTGAGACTTATCACTTTGGTTGTCAGCAGAAAAAGTCCAAAAAAGACTCTTGTAAAAAAGATTATGGTTGCTTCAAATGTAGGTCAAAATCTAGAAGTTTTCATAAAAAGACTCCCCAACCTTTTACTAAAAGAAATCCTAAACCCAGAAAAGCCTATTTTAAACATCGGTCTCAAAATTCCAAAGCAAGGACCTCATCTTGCTTTATTTGTAAAAATCCTGGCCACTGGGCTTCTCAGTGTCCTCTATGGACAAAGACCAAATTCCAATCCAAGATCATGGATCTGTTCCAGACAGGTTATGATCCTGCTGACTGGGAAATGGTTTCTGACCATTCAGATGGTGAATATCTTTAACTCACTGACTATACTGATGAGTCTGATTATGCTGAATCCAATGCTAAAAGTGATTCTGACACATCACAGATTACTGAAAATCTCAATTTTCTTGACATCAAAATGATGTTCCCCACATCATACCTCCCTTCTCTTCTTCAACAGAGGTCTGCACTTCAACAGAAATTGTCCACTTTAACACATGGACACTTCCAGCTTTCTAAAAGATATCATGCTCAGATTTCTCTCCTCTCTGCCCAAATTGCCAAGCTTCAGTAGCCAAGCGTGGTGAATATACAAAACTACACTCCCAAAGACTCAGAGTTTATCTCACCTTAGCCTCAAGCTAGCAAAGAAACAAACCAAGTTAGATTTTCCAAACATATGAAAGGTATGTTGACTAATCAGAGACTTCTGGAACAGGGAAATAATAGAATTCTTAGATGGAGCTTATGGCTTGATGGTTTTGATTTCGACATACAATACAAGCCTGGAAAAGATAACTGCATAGCTGATCTACTCACCAGAGAAGCTAGTGAAAAGACAATTAAATGGCTTCATCCTCCTTGAGCATACCAGATGCTCCCCCAGGATTCAAATGGATCCTAGTTTGTAAAAATTGTAAAAATTGTTATTGTTTTGACTGTCTAGAGTATTGCATAAAGTCTAGTCCTGCTTGTAAAGACATTTTAAACAGTTGGGTTCAGTCTAAGAACCATCTTAGCTCTTTTCTTAGCTATTTCAAGACAAGTCCGAATATGACCAGAGGAATAATCACCGGGGGACCTTTCCAAGGTCAAGTCTATATCTACATATATACTCCAAATATTTCTTATGCAAATTATTGTGCTATAATGTCCCAGACCAAGTATGATAGCTCATGCTGGGTTCTCTTTGATTGCTCTACATTCAAATATTATTTATACTGGTGGTCTGGATGGATATATTTGTTACTTTGGACTTATTGCCCCAGAGATATTTTGTTCTTCGGTAGTAGAAAAGATGCATCCAGGCAATGGTTACATGCAGAAGTTGAGGAAGCAACTCAGTACAATGCTTGGCTTGTATTCAATCTGTCTTTTCAAGGCAGTGAGCTAGAAAACCATACAGAGACGTATTAACCAAAACTGGCGAAATAATGTATGAAAAATGACTGTAAATTAATATCTTTAATTTGTTTATAAATGTTTACAAGGATAATAAACTGGAAGCCCAAATTCCTGGTTACACAGAAATTTAGGACGAGTAAAAATAAATTCCATAAAATTCTTACCATTAGAGACGCCACCCTTTGATATCTATGAAAACCAACCATCCACAAGAAAGAAAAGTTGTGAATACCTCGACTCATTCAAATAATATTTGCCATAAACGAAATGGGCTCTGGGCAGTAAAATCTTCACTACTGTAACTTGTAAACTCTCAAGGCATGAGAGGGATTAATTTAAACTATCAAACTCTCGAAAACCTCTCAGGATGAACGCAAAACTGAAAAATGAAATATGAAATGATGAAAAATGAGCCAAGTTCAGAAGAGGTCGGAATGTTTTAATGATGCGATAAGAAACGTTAACACTTGTGAGTGTAATCAAATGACACGTATATGTTTCCTTAGGATAACTGTTGTTGAAATCTCCTCGAGATGGTAATCCATACAGGTGGCGCATGCAAGAATGATGCATGATAAATGCTCTGTATTACACTATGTTTAACAAAGAAAAAGATGGTAAGATTTTTAATAAGCAACTGTACCATAACACGAGATTAGACCCCTGGTAAAACTTCGTAATTAACCCCTTTTATTACAATATCCATCGTTTGTATGCCATGTGATAATTGTAATTAAAAACATATTATAACAATGCTTACCTCAACGTTGATATGTAATACAAAAATGCACAACCGAATACATTGGCTCGTATATGGTAAAGATACGACTAGAGTGTTGTATTAACAATCCTTAAACAATGTAGAATGGAGAACGTATAATCGTGGGGTGCTATAACCATTAAGAAATCCTTCATGCGATCCCTTATGCATGGCATTTTGTCATGGTCACAATAATAATGACTTTATAAATAACGAGTAGATTATGAAACATAATCCTTGCTAGTAAAAATAATTATATATATGTTTATCAAGTACCTATAGTAAATAGTTTTAGTAGAATGAGACATAAGTTAACATATATAAATGCTATATATAGTGAAGGATTGAATCATTAAGTGTTAAGTCTTTATTTCAATTATCTTATGGTATACGTTACTATAAATAAGTTATAAGAAGTTGAAAGGAACAATCTATATAATATTTAGCCTCTATGGTTTCTCGTTCATAGTAAAATAATGAAAGAATAACGAGATTGTCGTAAGACAATTTGATTTATGTCAAATGAAAACAAGAAAAACATAAGGGTAGAAATAAAAGAAAATAATAGACATATATGTGAAAATCA
>SNQJ01S0133807.1:0-25677 GCA_010110895.2 Picea sitchensis
GGTCATGGGAGGTATCAACCTAGGGATGAATCACGAGAGGGGACATAAAGAATAGACCATGAGCTCATAAGGGTTTAAGGACCAAAATTTAAATTGTAGATAAACACATGAGCTATGACTCAAAGGTTTAGTCATACTAAGGGGTCCTATCATAAATAACATTTAATGGATGAGAAATTCATTCTAAAGAGAAAATAAGAATCTAAGGTTTTTTTTTTTTTAATTTATCTTTTTTAAGAAAAAAAAACTAAGAGACCCAAGGTGACTTAGTGTGATAACACAGGGTAGAGACATATTCCTGCCTCTTTAAGCTACAAATATTTGTAGTTATGCGCATAAACCCATGGTCGGGGATTCATACACACAGGAAATAAAAGTGGTACTTAAGTGCACATCTCTTGGCCACCCTTGCAACCCTTGTTGATACCCCTTTGAGTGGTAGCGCATCAGACAACACCTGTACACGGATCAACCTAGATATCCTCAAGCCCTACATAGCTAAACCAATCGGTCGCCTAATTTCTACAGTTCCATTGAGAACAACACTCAAGAGGATACTGTATAGTACCTGGGTAGTTAGGTAGTACGGCTAAGGGCATGGTCTTAGATCTAGCCTCCTTAGTTGGTTCCCTGAGATATTGGGTTGAGTACTAATGTTGGACCCCACACATATATCAAAGAGCTATAGCACAAGGAAAACCCTTGTCTATAGAACTCTTGCATACCCTAGCCCTTGGGACGGAAGAAAAAACATAACAAATAAGATCTATTGTTGCACAACTGTGTCTCTTGCATTCATATTGCGAAATTACTACACATTTATTCCTATTAAGAATTTGTGCATTTCATCACTGCAGTATTCTTCAGATCGAAGTATAAATCTGCAGGAGTAAATATCTTCACAAGATAAATTTCCCTTCTTCACCCACGCAATATTACTGGATCCGACATGAGCCCATTGTCCAATATTCCCCACTGTTGCCCCCCGAAGGAGTCTGGGTCATGTCTCAGTCCCATTGTGGATGATCATCCAAAAATACCAGCTAAGCATCATTGGCTTGGTCATCCTTTACCTAACCAACTACCTGATACTATGCAGGTTCATCAAACAACGCGAATTAGCTTGCTTTATGAATTATTAAGGATTTGGAGTGAACTCTTCGACAGATTCCCATGTGTTATGCACCCACATAGATCAAACCGATACATACCTCTTATTAATGTTTAACATAAGAATCAATCGTGACGAAGAATTATATGCACCTACTTCTAGTACACTAAAACTAGTGCGATTGACAAGTTCATCATATCACTGGTGCACTCACCTAAATTGAAAGAACAAACCAATTCACGCCTCTATAAATATTAGTACTATAGTCGAACCAATTTTGATGACATATCAGAACAATTCACTTCAGACAACCAAGGCACCTGTAACTCGAAAACATGCTCTTTTAGTTGAGTACCCACATTTAAGTGACCAATTAATCGTTCTAACTCCATAACAGATTTACCTGATTCATCCCATCACTCTAGAAACTATGACTACTTAAATACTAAATCGAAGCAAGGAAAAAAAAAGAGTATAGTGGTCCCTCTGACACACTTATTTGAGACCTATTCCATTGGATTCCCCTTTTCTCCCTGATCATAGTCATACCCTTCATTTTTAATCCTTTTATTTTCAGTGGACCCGACCCCTTCCTAGTTTTCCTATTTTTCTGCCTATTCCATTATATTTCCCTTCACACACTGATCGTTGTGGTACCTATCACTTCTAAGTCCTTTTTTTTGGTGGTCCCACCCACCCATTTTTTTCCTTACCTGCACTTCCCCTCTCCAAATGGCCACCACTCGCAACCAATAACTCCAAGATTCCATCAATCAAGCCCATGTCTCCATCAAACATATCAAATCTTAGATAGATTCTACCCATTCCCACATTGACAAATTAGAGCACAAATTTAACAACATGGAAGCCAACCTCAAAACCCAATTTATCTCCATCTAGTATGTTGTCAATCATATTTTGAAACTCCCTATGGGTCCTTCCTCATCAGACCAAAATGATGCTGCTAATTCTTCTCAGTATCTGCATTTTCAATCCAACTCCTTTCATCGTGAACCTCTTCTTCCCAGCATAGAGGTCAATAAATTTGATGGCTCTGATCCTACGGGTTGGGTCACTCAAATGGAGCATTATTTTTCTCTGCATGATATTATTGATGAGTTGGACAAACTTCGCTATGTTGTATTCTATCTAGATCCTGAACACTGTCAATGGTGGAAATGGCGAAAAAATTCATGTCAGGGGTATATTGCTTGGACCTAGTTTTTTTTTGAGTTCTATTCCCTCTTTTATAATGATACCCACTATCTCAGTCATTTGACCAAGTTGAAACAGTTAGTCATAGTGGAAGAATTCATCATTGCTTTTGAGAATTTCTCCTTTCAAACAGAGGGAATGTCAAATGTGTTCTTTCATGAATTCTTTATCAGTGGTGTCAACGATGAAATTTGGTCCCAGGTTCTCATGGACTACCCTCCAACTTGGTTGGAAGCTACTCAATGTTCTAAATAGGCCCAAAACATTTTGTTTTCCCAGAACAAAAAAACCCCTTTTTTTCCTTTCCCTTGTCCCACTAATCCTAACCCCCCTATCACTCCCCTCAAGGTCTAGAAACTAACTAGGGTTGGAATGGTTGAACACCAACTTAAGGGTATTTTCTATAACTGTGATGAAAAATATTTTTCGGGGCACAAGTGTAAGGAACAAAAACAATTTATGGCCATTTCTGAAGATGTTCCTTAAGAGGATGTGACAATTCCCCTTGTTGAAGAACCCTCCCTTCCTGATGCCACCCAGGAGCCTACTGACCCACCTAAAGTTGACCCACTTATTTCCTTGCATGCCCTCACTAGATTCTTGGCCCCACAAACACTCAAGCTCATTGGCTACATTAAGAACATGAAGGTCATCATCCTTGTTGACAGTGGTAGAACCCACAATTTTATTTATCGTTTCATTACCCAGGAAACCAATTTCTATATTCGTGTTGCCAATAATTTTCAAATCATGATAGCCAATGGTGGGTCCATGAAACATTGTGGGCATTGTGAAAATGTTCGTCTTCAAGTTGGACATCACCAAAGGAAATCTCATATGTTTTCCATTGGCATGGGAGGTTGTGACATTGTGCTAGGCATTGAATGGTTACGCACTTTGGATCCCATTCTTTGGATTTTAAGGAATTAACCATACAATTACAATAGGGAGAACAAAGGTATCAATTCTAATGTCTCACAGTTGGTTCTCTTGATATAATTAGTTCCCATCATATGGAAAATATTCTCAAGAAATGTCACTCCAGTATCATTTCTCAACTCCATTCTATTCAAGTTGTTGAGACACCCTCTGTGCATCTTGACCTCCAGGCTATCCTTTCAAAACATGAAGCTATTTTTTACACCCCTCGGGGATTTCCTCCTTCTTGTGGTGTTCATGATCATTCCATTCCCCTTGTTCCTGGAAGTCTTCCTCCCAATGTTCTCCCTTATCATCACCCCTTTTCCCAAAATAATGAAATTGAGAAAATAGTGCAGGAATTTCTCCAAGCGGGTGTTATCTGCCTCGGTATCAGCCCTTATTATTCCCATGTGGTCATGGTACTTAAGAAATAAGGTACTTGGTTCACGTGTCCCGACTTTTGTGCCCTTAATAAGCTCACCATCAAGGACAAGTTTCCCATTCCTGTCAATGATGATCTCTTGGATGAGTCGAGTGGTGCTTAGTACTTCACTAAACTTGATCTGCGTTCTAGCTACCACCAGATACCTATGCAAGAAGCTAACATACCCAAGACTACCTTTTGAACTCACAAGGGTCACTATGCATTTTTGGTCATTCCCTTTGGCCTGTGTAATGACCCCTCCACCTTCCAAAGCCTCACGAATCATGTCTTCCATCCTTTTCTCTGTCATTTTATCTTAGTTTTCTTTAATGATATTCTCATCTATAGTAAAACTTGGCAATATCATCTTTCCCATGTGAATCAAATTCTCCATCTACTCTCGCAGCACCAAATTTTACTCAAATGCTCTAAAAGTGCTTTTGGAGCCTCAGAAGTAGAGTACTTGGTTCATATTGCTAGAAATGATGGTGTCAGGGTGGATCCTAAAAAGATTGAAGCAATGCAGGATTGGACTCGCCCCAAGATTAACAAAATCTTGCGTGGTTTTTTGGGTTTAACCAACAATTATGCAAGTTTGTTCAAAATTATGGGAAGATTGTCGCCCCTCTCACTACTCTCCTTAAAAATAATTCTTTCACTTGGAATCTCACAGTGGATCAGTCTTTTCAATATTTGAAGGAAGCTATGTGTACTACTTTGGTCTTGACCCTTCCCAATTTCAAAAAAACCTTTGTCCTTGAATGTGATTCCTCAGGAAGAGGAATTGGAGGTGTCCTTATGCAAGAAGGAATACCTTTGGCCTTTACTAGCAAACAATTTTCTGAATGCAATTTGGGCCAATCAATCTATGAAAAGGAGATGTTGGCTATTATGCATGCAGTGGATCTCTAGCACCCTTATCTCTTTGGGAAACGTTTCCAAATTAAGACATATAATCAAAGCCTCAAGTATTTTTTGGAGCAACGACCTTCCTCCCGAGAGAAACAAAGATGGGTAGCTAAGATCTTTGGTTATGATTATGAGATCATTTACAGAAAGGAAAATAATATGTGGTTACTGATGCTCTTTCTCGAAAATATGAAGACAAAGGGTCCATTTTTTCCCTCTCCTTCATTGTACCATATTGTCTGCAAGATATGTGCCAATAATTGTTGCACTATCCTAAAATATAACATATTATCCAACAATTGAAAGACAACTCTCCAGTTTCCCCATGGTACTCTTGGAATAATGATGAACTTCGCTACAAAGGACATTTTTATTTAAGTAACCAGTCACAACTTAAATCCACGGTGCTTTCTAAGTTTCATGCTACTCCCACAACTGGGTATTCAAAGTTTAGCAAAACCTATGACTGGGTCAAACGTTTTTTATTTCTGGGATGGTATAAAAAGGGACATTTTCACTTTTGTAGAAGAATTTGATGTTTTTCAATGCAACAAAAGAAAAACCATCAAACCTCCTGGTGCACTCCAATCGATTCCGATTCCACCCAGTCTTTGGAGGGACATCTCTATGTGTTTCATTGTGGGATTAACTAAATCAAGAAATAAGTCTATCATCATGGTGGTTGTGGATCGTCTTTCCAAGTATGCTCATTTCTATGCTCTTCAACACCCATTTACTGCATCAATTATGGCTCAACTTTTCATGGATCATATCTTCAAGATTCATGGCATGCCTCATTCTATTGTTTCTGATCGAGATAAAACTTTCACCAGTAATTTTTGGCAAGAATTGTTCACACTCCAGGGAACCCAATTTCATCTCATCATCACCTATCATCCCCAGACTGGTGGTCAAACTGAAGTCGTCAATAAGTGTTTGGAGACTTATTTGAGGTGTTTTTCATCTGAAAGTAAAAATCAATGGGATCAATGGTTACCATTAGCTGAATGGTGGTACGGTACAACACTTATTACCATACAACTACCTACATGATTCCTTTTGAAGTAGTATATGGCCAAAATACACCTTCAATTATCTCCTACATGCCAGGTGTATCGAAGGTACATGAGTTTTACCAAACACTTAAATTCTGCAAGGCTATTCTATGTACCCTCAAAGGTAATTTGGTCATGGCTCGAAATCACATGAAGCAACATGTCGATCAAGGTCACTCAGAACGACAATTTGCTTAAGGAGACCAGGTATTTGTTTGGTTGTAACCTTATAAGAAAACTTCACTAAAGTTTGAACATTGTCAGAAACTGGCACCCAAATTTTATGGTCCTTATATAGTTCTCAAGCGCATTGGGTAGGTGGCCTATTAGTTAACTTTACCCAATCATTCTAATCTCCATCCTATTTTTCATGTCTCTTTCTTAAATAAGGTGATTGGAACTAAGTGCCAAAATCAAACCAACCTTCTCGATTTGGATGAAGAAGGATCGATATGGTTGCAGACACAAGCAGTTTTGGAACAACGAGAGCATCATCTTTGTCAATGTACCATCAAGGAAGTGTTAGTTTAGTGGAAATATACAACTCCAACAGATTCCACCCGGGAGTCTGCTAACATTCTGCAACAATTTTCTCATCTCAAGCCTTGAGGACAAGGTTGATTCTTAGGGGGAGGGCATGTTAGGGACCTAACCTACCTAACCCATTAGGTGAGTAGAATAATATATTTCCATGTAATAAAGGTCAATATTAATAAGGCCTAGAAATAAGAAGGAATAAGTCAAATGTAAGAAGACCTAATAGAAGCTTCTGCTTCTAGAAGGATCTTCCTCTAGATTGTTCTTTTGGATAGATAGATTTAGTATATATAGGAAGAGAGGGTATGATTTTTTTTTTCTTTGATATTATTCTAAAAGAGCTCTTCTCTGCTGGAGGTTTCCCCTTTGAAGAGGCAAGTGAACAATGCTCTCAGTAATCAAAGTGCTCTTTTTGGTGTTATTCTAGTATTATTTTTCTACTATTGTGGTGTTTTTCTGGTTATATCATTGTTTATCTGCCATTTCCAACTAATTATTTATGTTATGCATACTATTTATATCTGGAATATTACACACATCAGTCTAGCTTCATTGCTAAGTAGCATATTTTAGTTATTTAATTGAAAGACTCTGTTAGATTAAAGAATAATATGTGGTCTTTTATGTGTTATAAGAACCACTCTTTTTTTATGAAGTCAAGATTGAAGTATTCAATAATATACTCCATCAATGTGTTTAATTAAGTTAATTAGTTGTTTTACAACTGGTAGTATAGAGTTAAGCCTCTGTCCCAGATGGACGAGAGCCTCTGCAACTATGATAAATATGCAGTTTTTGTATGTGAGAGGGGTTCAGTTTTTAGTGAGAAGATTCAAGCATTAAAATTGATTGGACCTACTCATATGATTGTAAATATCTCTACCTGGTGAATATATATTGAAGACAACTGTGTTTTCTTGCTCAATTATTCATGTGTTTTAATTTAATCTTTGATGCAAATTGTAAGGTGTGCAATGTACATTTCCTTCTTCTTTCATCTATTGTTCTAATTCATCTTATTATTATTATGCAACCTATTAAACAACTATTGTTTTAGTAAAAATATCATTTATTTGACAACATGTTGGATGATTTGTATCCGTATATTTTTCTAGGCCTTAAAATATGATTTAAAGTCGTAATTCTCACACAACAGGTAATTCATTGCATTGATTCTTGTTGTTTCCTCTGTTTATATTTCAATATCCCCAACTAGTCATCAAAGTTAATACCATTATCTAAGTAGAACCTACATTCATATCGTTTGGCCAGTCCAATAAGAATTTAATATTTGAAAAACCTATCATTTAGCTGACCCACCAACTTAATTAATAAAAAAAAAACCATTCATAACTTGAGGTGGCCTAGCTCTACCCTTTCACAGTGAGGTGCAAACTTTAGGACCAACATATTTTGGAGCCAATGCTGAGGATCAAAGTAATGTAATATATTTCCCTGGGAGCATAAAAAATATCCGACCTGACCTTTAATGGTGAACAAAGATCAGACACATTCAGACTACCTTCTTTCACCTGGTGACTCTAGTGAGTAAACTTCACAAAATAAATACTGTCTCCCAGAAAAGGAATCAAGAGATCCAAATATGAGCACATCAAAGCCAATAAGGCTCATCCAAACCCTAATAAGGATGTAGTAGTCTCTGAGCCATAAATACAAATAAGAAAATCCACCTTAGCTCAGAGATATACTTCACCCCTACCTCAGGAATCTACTTTTCTTCATCATCATAAACAACTTGAATTTTCTATCCCTGAGAATCACAATGCCAAGGAACCATAAACACCTTCAACTCCTTCCTCTACTTCATCTACCATTCCACCATCCACCCCTGTAGCTCAAATCAATCTTCAGATTCCTATTTCCCAAGCAATGGCTGCTAACAGGGTGGATTCCATAATTGTTTCCAGATATGCACCCCTAGTTTTTCCTATAGGATTACATGCACTCCTAGCCACATATTACATGAAATATTTTCCCAGATATAATGGGGAAGGGGATGTCATAGCTGAGTAACATCTCATAGAATTCTACAACTTTGCAGACAATTTTAACATTGTCTATGCAGATGTGTGGATGAGGTTGTTTGTACAAAGCCTTGATGGGGAGGCAAGGAAATGGTTTTGGGGCCTCCCTCTAGCCTCCAATGCAGATATTGATGCATTAGATGAGGATTTCATAAAACAATGGGGATATAGAAGGGATTATCTATATTACATCATAGATTTTGGGGACCTTAAGAGAAAGAATGGTGAGTCTATTTTGGACTTCACCAAGATATTTAATAAGATTTATGGTAGGATCCCATATGAGACAAAACCAACTGAAGCCTCTTCCAAGATCACTTATGCCAATGCATTTGATGCATAATTCTCTTTTTTTGAGGGAGAGAAGATCCACCACATTTCTATCCATGCAAGAAGAAACCATTGAGGTTGATTCCAACATCTTTGCATCAGACAAGTTAAAGACTAGATCTGAAAAAGACAATAAGAAAAAGAGAGAGGAATCCTCTGCCTCCTCTAACCCAACCACATTTGATCCCAAACTTGATGAAATGACCAAAACTTTGAAGGATCTGACATCTGAAATAACTGATCTGAAATGGGAATCTAAACAACCAAACATATCTTTTCAAGGGGTTGGGAATAGAAATCCCAACCAGTTTAGAAGGATGATTGATGCCCCTCAGATAATGCAAAGAGAGAGGATGAATGTTGATGATTAAAGAGTAGTACCTCCTTTCCAAAACAATCATGTTGAGGAGATGGATGTAGATAGTGATGATGTGGATGATGTTTGTACTTTTCAATGAAACATATTTTTACACCAGTCACTTAACGTAACAAGAATATTAGGTATCCCAACTATCAAATCGGTTTGATGTTGAGATAAGGGAAGAGGGGTTTATTCAAGGCCAACCCCAAAATAAATATGACTTGAGTCCTAGAACGGTCTCTCCCAAAGCCACCACATCTGATCAAAACAAAAAAACATAAGTTCCTCCCAAGCCAAATCCATTCAAGGGTGCATTGGCTAAAGCTCACTAGCCTCCTCCATTTAAACCTATTTTCCATGAAGTAAAGGAAGTTGATATGCCACAAGAATATTTCATCCTAGAGCATGACTTGAGCAAGATAAATATCCCTATACCTCTGTCATAATTTTTGAAAAATGAGCCTTTCAATCAATCCATTATGAAGGTTCTGCAACCACCTACATTTGTTGTAACTTATGATGTAATTAGTCTATAGGATGAGAACCAAACCATTACTGTGGGCCCTCACATTAAGGATGGCTCTAATGATTCTCCACCATTCTACATATATTTAAATTTCCATGACAAGATCATGCATAACTGTCTCATGGACTCAGGTGCCTCACACAATGTCATGCAGAAGGTTGTAATGGAGGAAATCGCTCTGGAGATCACCAAGCCCTATCAAGACCTTTACTCCTTTGACTCCAAAAAGGTCAAATGCTTGGGATTACTAAAACATATGTTGGTTTGTTTGGTATAACTACCCATGAAAAGTGTAGTGATGGACATTCCCCCCAAGTTTGGTATGGTTTTGTCTAGGATGTGGGCCAAGAAGGTTGGAGGATCATTTCAAATGGACCTCACATATGCCACCATCCCTGTTTTTGGAGAAGAGCACAAGAGGATATACAACAAGGTCATATTGGACTATATTGTCAGCGACCATTAGAATCCAAGAAATCACTCAATTTATGTTGTTGAGGATGAGATTAGATCATTTGTTTTTCATCTAAATGGTGATGAACCAGAAATTACAGTCATCAAATGCAAAAATCAGTCTTTGAAAAATCAACAAAACAAAGTGTGGAAGATGTATTTCAATGTTTCTTCATCAAAATAAGGTTTTGGGGTTAGTATATTCCTCATTTCCCTTGCATAAGAGGTCATTACACTCTCTTATAAGATGGAATTTGAGTCTTCTAACAATATAACTGAGTATGAAGATCCAGTGCTTGGATTGAGGGCTGCTAAAGACACGGTCATTGACAGTTTGACAATATTTGGTGATTCTGAGTTGATCATCAATCAAGTCAAGAAAATTTATCAAGCTAAACAATAGAGGCTCAAATAATACATGAATGAGGTGTGGGACCTAGTTGACAACTTCTTTCTGGCATTTAATATTTCCTTCACTCCTAGAGAGGCAAATCACAAGGAAAATTCTTTGGCATTGGCTGCCAACACCTTCAGACCTCTCATTGGCCCAAATATCAAGTCTCAGGTGGAAGTCAGACATAAGACAACCATACTAGACAACATAAAGCACTAGAAAGTCTTTAGCGATGATTTGGAGCTGCAAATATTTCTACAGACCATTGAATAATTATCTAGTATTTCAATCGATCGAGAGGGTGAAGATGATGAATCAAAGAATCAAAAAACATCTCATCTACTGAACAAAGTGGGTGGCCACAAAATTTTGGAACTTAAAAAAATCTGCATTCCTAGGGGTCTAGTGCCACTGGAAAGGTTAATTGAAACTCATGATGTCTAGAGGAGCTGCCATAAAAAATCAAGAAGAAGAAGTGATGGACTGCAACATTAGGACTGTTGAAAACCCAAAAATAGTCAAAATGTCCAAGGCACTACCTCTAGAACAGAAAGACATGTATGTCAACCTCATGAAACATTTTGTTGATATTTTTGCATGGTTGTATGACGATTTGAATACATTTGACACTGACATCATCCAACACAAGATCCCTCTGAAGGTTGTCTCTAAGGCATTCAGACAGAAGATCAGACAATTTACTCCCATCTTGATGTCCATAATTGAAAAAGAGATGAAAAGAATGCTTGATGCCTAAATTATTGTGCCCTTGAGGTAGTCAGATTCAGTGGCCAACTTGATACCTATGAGAAAAAAGAGTTGGGAAATATGCTTGTTTTTTTATTTCTGAAATCTCAACAAGTGTTTTCTAAAGGACAACTACCCCTTGCCCAAGATGGACCATATTTGCAAAGGGTAGTAGTTTCCCACAAAATTTCCTGATTGGATGGGTACTCTGGTTATAACCAAATAGTAGTATGTCAAGAAGACAAAGAGAAAACAACAATCACCACCCCCTAGGGGACATTTATATACGACAAAATTCCCTTTGGGATAATGAACGTAGTGGCCACCTTTCAAAGGGATATGCATGTAGCTTTCGTGGGGGATAAAGACAAATTTATGGTTATATATTTGGATGACATCACCATTTTCTCCAAATCAAATGATGAGCATTTACAACACCTTGAGCAGATCTTCAGAAAATGCAGAAGGTATGGGATTTCCTTGAATCCTAGGAATTCCCACTTTGCTATACTAGAAGTTAAACTCCTATGCCACATCATATCAGTAGTAGGTATACAAATATACCCTAAGCGAGTGGAGGCCATTCAGTAAATTATAATTCCCATAAATAAGAAGTCTATTCAGTCTTTTATAGGCAAAATAATTTTTTTGAGGTGCTTTATGTCAAAATTTGTTGAAATCATAAGGCCTATCACCAACATGTTGAAGAAAGATGTTGTAATCAAGTGGTCACAGGAGGAAAAATCAACATTCAAGAGGATTAAACAATCTTTGGTTGAAGCCCCTATATTAGTCATCCTTGACTATGTCAAAGAGTTCTTTATATTTTCTTTTGCCTCTGAGGAAACCATTGTTGTTGTGCTACTGCAAAGGAATAAAGAAGGGCATGAACAACCCATAGAATTTTTTCATCGAAGCCCTCCAAGATGTCGAGCTAAAGTATAATATATTAGAAAAGAGGGCCTATGCATTGGTCAAAGCCTTGAAATCCTTTAGGGTGTATGTTTTACAGCCCAACATAACGACCTATGTTCCTAGCAACAATGTTAAAGAGATTCTAGTCTAGCCAGATAGTGAAGGGAAAATAAGTAAATGGATTATCAAATTGTTGGAGTGTGACCTACACATAAATCCCACCAAGATAATCAAGGGACATGGACTTGCCAAGTTGTTATCAAAATCAAATTGTAAGGTGCTGAAATTGCATCATACCTTCACCCAATCCGATGCACCCATGACATAGTCTGGACAAGACAACATGAAAGTATCTGAAAAAATACTCTTCTTCACCTTGGTACAGAGATATTATTTAATTTCTGCAGCACCTAGAATGTCCACTAGATTTGAAGAAGACGAGGGCCAGGTCTCTCAAACTAAAAGCTAAAAAATTCTTCATTTTAAATCAGAACTTGTATTGGAGGGATCCTGCTGACACATTATTAAAGTGGCTTGATGAAAATGAAGCTAAGAAAGTCATAACACATATGAACATGGGAGTTTATTGGGGACACTAGCATTGGAAATCTATATCCCTCAATATCCTAAGGGCATGGTACTATTGGCCCACCTTTTTCTCTGATGTATTCACTACAGAAAGGGCATGCAATGAATTTCAAAAGTTTGCAGGAAAACAAAAGTTACTCTCACTTCCCTTGAAACCTATCGCTACAAGTGGCCCCTTTAAACAATGGGGAATAGATTTCATAGGTAAGATAAATCCACCCTCTAGTGGGAAACATAAGTGTATCCTCACTTCCATTGACTACTTTACCAAATGGATTGAGGTTTTCCCCACTAGGAATGCTACTGGCAAGGTGATTATGAAATTTTTGGAAACCAATATCTTTTCCAAGTTCAACTTCCCTAGAAATCTTATAATAGAGAATGCCTAGACATTCAAGTCCAAATCCATGATGAACATCTGTGGAATCCATAACATTGACTTGACAAATTCCATGCCCTATTATCCTCAGGGGAATGGGTTAGCTGACTCATCAAACAAGTATTTCATCATGATCATCAAGAAATTGTTAAATGAAAACAAGAAATCCTGGGACTCTAAACTTAATTATGCCTTGTGGGATGATAGGATAAGAACCAAGAGATCCTTAGGAACCTCACCATTTTAGTTGGTCTATGGGATCGATGATGTATTCCCTACTTAGCTCGGTCTACCAGTTTTGAAATTCCTACAATAAGAAATTGAGGAGCCCAATGACATCCATAGGAGAATCTTTCAGATTATAGAGGTTCAACAAAAGAGAGAAGCATTGAATTAGATAACTGAGGCATACCAATGAAAATCAAATCAACTTTTGATAATAATACCAAGAAGGATATATTTCAAGAAGGAAACCTTCTCTTAAGGTGGGATGCCGGAAGGGAAGAAAAATCTAAGCATGGTAAGTTCAATAACCTCTGGTTTGGCCCTTTTAAGATGGTTAAGGTTCTAGAAAATAATACATCTGTTTTACACAGTATGGATGACATTGAATTTTTTGGGGGCCCATTAAATGGGTGCTTCCTGAAACACTATTTTTATTGAAAGAATAAGGGAAGGTCCCTCTTGTACCATATTTTCTTTCCTTTTTTCTGTTTTCATTTGATTAGTTAGTTTGTGTGTGCATAAAGACTCCATATCCCAACAAAGGCATTGGGGTGTGTTAGTGTTGTTGGTTTAATCTTCTTTTCAAAGATAGGAAAAATTGGCACCATCTCTAAATATGGTTAGAAGTAGATATACATGGTTGGAAGACATAAACAAAGGTAAGTTACAACAAGTGGGAGAGAGGTTTTGAGAGGTAAGGCACCTCATCTACTGTTCTTAGCACCTCACAGGGAAGTGATATCCCCAGTTGGAGCCAATGTTGTAACCTAGGTATGCACCCCTTCCCTTTCCCTCCTCTACCCTATACATCCATCAAGTATGAATTTTGTTTCGTTTTCTCTAAGCTTATTCTCCACGATTTAATCACTCATATTCAATGGCCCTCACCCGTTTTTACTTATTTTACACCATATTTTTTCTTCCTTGAAAGGTGATTACATGTTCTAGTTTGATTTTGAAAATACGTTTCATCATGTTTATCACTAATTGAGCATGTAGTAGGTCAACCAAGTCTTTTGTATGCACAGGGAACACCTGTGGACAAAACGTAGTAATTCAGAGAAGTCAATTTCAGGCTCAGATTGTGAGAACATATAGGTTAAATTTGCAACGGTGGAGATCCAGAAAGCCACTTAGATGAACAAATCTCATACATTCAGAGTTCCAGAAAGGCTCGAGGTTTAATGGAAGAGTTACAAAAACTTCACTCCACGACTTTGGTGTTCGGATGTTCGAGCTCATCTTTGTTTAAAACTCCTGAATGTCGAAACATCTAAGCCTTGAACCACCACATCTCTTCGCAAGATCAGCCATCTGGGAGATATGCACACTTAGCACTAAAAAAATACCAAATGTCAAAAATGCCAAAGCCAACTCTAAAATCCGGACCCTACAACTCTACAGCTGAGAACTCGAGAAGTTATAATTCGTACTACAGAAAGAATATCAGAGACTCTCGGAAAAAACACTTCCAACACATTCAATTATCTTTAGTGGCCTCCAACAACATGCATGCATGCTAGTAATCAATACACAAATCAGTGTTGTCACTCCCAATCATTTTTTTTCAAATCTTGGTTCACTACAACATACACTTCAGTCTAGTTTCATTGCTAAGTAGCAATTTTTAGTTGTTTAATTGCAAGACTCTGTTAGATTAAAGCATAATAAGTGGTATTTTATGTGTGATAATAACCCCTCTTTTATTATTAATTCAAGCTCAGAGTATTCCTTAATATACTCCAGTAGTGTGTTTAGTTAAGTTAATTAGTTTTTTTTACAACTAGTAGTATAGAGTTAAGCCTCAGTCCCAGATGGACGAGAGCCTCTGCAACTCTGATAAATATTTAGTTTTTGTATGTAAGAGGGGTTCAGTTTTTAGTGAGAATATTCAAGCATTATAATTGATTGGACCTGCTCATATAATTGTAAATCTCTCTACTTGGTGATTATATTTTGATGACAGTTGTGTTTTCTTGCTCAAGTCTTCATGTATTTTAATTTCATCTTAGATGCAAATTGTGAGGTGTGCAACGTACATTTCCTTATTATTTCAACTATTGTTCTAATTTGTCCTTTTATTATTATGCAACATGTTAAACAACTATTGTTTTAGTAAAAAGATCAGTTATTTGACAACTTGTTGGATGATTTGTATCTAGATATTTATCTCAGCCTTAAAATATCATTTTAAGTCTTAATTCTCACACAACAGGTAATTCATTGCATTGCTTGTTATTGTTTCCTCTGTTTGTCTTTCCATATCCCCAATTGTTCATCAAATTTCATACCATTAGCTAACGAGAACCTACATTCATATCGTTTGTCTAGTCCAGTCATATTTTCATCTTTGAAAAACCTATGATTTAGCTGACCCACCAAATTAATTAATAAAAAACAAAACCATTCATAACTTGAGGTGGCCTATCTCTTCCCTTTAGCAGTTAGGTGCATACTTTAGGACAATCATGAGGTTTACCCCTTGAGGCTTCACATTCATTATTCTATATTTTTCAAGGCATGGAGTTACTTCTCTCTCTCTCTCTCTCTCTCNCTCTTCATGCTATTTTTTTTGGTGCATAACACTCATTCATGGTTAGATCATCTATTTTTTCACTCATCACCTCATCCATTGCATGTTTCTCATATGTGGCTTGCTTTTCCCTATGCTCATTTTCCTAATCATCGATATGCACTTCCATGGATTGCTCCTTGTATATGGTTAGGTTGTTTTTTTTATTTTCCCATCAATTCATCCATTTACTATTTGTTAATGGTATACTCATCCCTTTTCTCAATTTCCTGGTCATCCCTTTTCTCAATTTCCTGGTCATCCCTTTTCTCAATTTCCTGATCATCCCTCTACTTATTTGTCGGGTCCTTATTCTTCTAGTTGAACCTACTCATTTGGCTGAGTCACTCTACTTGTTTGTCTTTTCTACTCATTTGGCCTAGTCATTCTACTTGTTTGTTTTGTCTACTCATTTGTCCTTCTCATTCAACCCACTCATTTGAATTATCTACTTGTAGAACCCTGCTCATCTAACTTGTTTGTTTGGCTTGTCTTGTGATTTGGTATGCCCATTAGGATTGTATCATTGGGCTTTACCTTCGCCTTAGTATGTTATCTTTTCCACAAAAAAAAAGGGAATGTGCATGTTAGGTTTTCATTAAAAAAAACGCATGCATGTCATAATTGCATTTTAAAAAAAAATTCCATGTTAATTTTTTCGTAGATGTTGTACATTTCATACAACATTCTTTTTTTATCTATTTCAATTTTTTTTGTTTTAAAAAGTTAAGAATTAAACCTATGGGTAATGTATTTCTGCTAATGATTTCTTAATGGAGCCTATTAATTTCTACCATCTTTAGCATATAAGTAGCATATTTAAGAAATGCAATGCCAATAAATTAAATCAATGTATGTGTGGATAGTAAAATATATCTCCAAACAAAAGGGATTTAGTTCTCATATAATTTCATCGGGAAAATCATCCTCATCTATTGTAGTAATAACACCGTTGTTTTATCTATGTAAGTTATAATAATATTTATCAAAACTTGCAGGTCCATAAAGGGAATCAAATTGCATAATATAAAAATGATTCTAATAATCATTGGAGATTTTTTTTTTGATATCTTAAAGCTTGAATTGGATTGTAACTCCATGCCTATTATGAATTCAATAATTCATGTCCGTAAAGGGAATGGAATTGCATAAGATAAAAGTGATTTTAATAATCAATGGATTTTCTTTTTTGATATCTTAAAGCTTGAGTTGAATTATAACTCCATGCTTAATGCATTCAATAATTCATTTTTAGGAGAGACTCTACCAATATAAATGATAATCGTTCCTCTTGTTCTAAAAATAAAAGTGATTGGGATATTAAAACAAATAAGAAATAACCTATTATTTATAGTTTTGAAAAAAGAAATAAACCATAAATATTTTCATGCTTAGTATTTTCACTTTTAACTACTACTTTCATCCCCTAAATGTTAAGCCTTTATGAGATCCCCAACAAGTCCCACAAGAAGCCCAATTTCAAGTAATTAGCTTTTGCTATCTTAAATGGTAAAATCCTCAATGTTGTACAACATATCTCACTACCTCTAAAAAAGAAAACATATACGAGATATGAGACTAACATACTATTTCCAATAAAATATTGATTATCATTGTCGTGACATATATTCTTCATAAGAAGTCATTCCCTTAGTGGAGGAATACATGCAATGGACAGAAGTCTATAAAATCCTTCCAAATTATGAAAATAAAATGTCCACAAAAATTAAAAAATACATCATTTGTTACAAAATTATGAAAATAAAACAAAATTATGAAAATAAAATGTCCACAAAAATTTAAAAATACATCATTTGTTGTTACAAAAGGATCCTATCATACATGCTTAAAATCCACAAAATATACTAGTAAAATGAAGGGTGTAAATACATATACTAGTAAAAGAATCCACAAAGAAAAACATTCAACCTTATTATTTGTTCCTTGACCACCTACATACTCCAAAAATAATACTTAGACTCATTTATGCCTTGACCTCCCTCATAATATCCATTAAGATATAAATTAAAAATATTATTTTGGAATTCATTTATTTATGATATTACTTGAGTGAACTCATTTTATTTACTAATATTAACTAATAGGAAAACAAATCCAGAAATACAAGTTCTAAAGAAAACATGAAGTATACAAAGTGTTCCCCTTGAGTTGAACACTATGAAACCCTCGTGTGATTAAGCTATCAGACCCTCATATGAATAGGAGATCAGGTTGGACATTAGAAAAATGGTATTTCGAGATAATAGATTATATCCCAACATTCCACCATTGAATCCAACGTTGGTGCAAATAATAATTCTCACCTATATTATTGTTTCCTCATTAAATTGAGGTGCATTCCTATGCATTTCTATGAATGTAATTGTAATTTTACGGTGGACATCTCTAAAGACCTTTTTTCTTTAACAACGCAAAAAGTTGTTTTTAATCGTAAAATGGGTATATAGTATGATGTTAAATAGGATAATAATAAAAAATATAAAAAACTAAATCAATACGATAATATGGGTATATACTATGATGTTAAATAGGATAATAATGATAAATATAGAAAACTAAATCAATACGATAATAGTAACCCTGATATTTTACTAAAAAAATTATACGAAAAATGATAACATACAATTTAGTTGTTTTGTATAATGTTTCAATGTGTATTTTTGCAAGATAATTTTTACGAATATCATAAAATGTAAAGTTTTATGGTAGTTAAGAAAATATGAACTAGAATATAACAATAATAAATGAATTTACTAGAATAAATGAAATCCAACTAGTATGAACCTAAGAACAAACAAACTAAAACACAAGGACATAACATATATGCTAGAATATAAGAACAAATAAACTTTCTGACATAGGTGAAATCCCACTAATGTGAACATAATAACAAATAAACAAGAACATACGAATAATAATAGATAAACTAGAACATATATACTTAGCAACCCAATATGTCATACCTGAGTATTTATGTCATTCTTTCCTTTGAACCATTATTATGGTATATTATTTTCTATTCATTAATGAAATATAAGATGTAGACATATTTATGTATAATTAGAAAAATTTTATTATGGCATAGTATGCCAAATTGGTGTTTTGAGAGATATGTGAACATATGGAATGCTATTTTCTACACATTAATGACATTAATGAAGTATAAGATGCATTCTTTTAAAGAATGTGCGGTGAGACATTTTAGGATTAAAATAAAGTTAGTATCGTTAACTAACATTAAATTAATTTATAGAGAGTGATATATTTTAAAGTAAATAATATTCTTACTGTGATGATAAACATTATTAGAGCTTGGATCTGGTGGGGATTTTTGTTATGAAGTTATCTACATGTTATTGCGTGATGTGATTCATGTTTGTATGATTATTTATAAATTATATTCTATTTATTTTATTTCCNTTTTTTCCCCATTATTTGGGGTGTAAGAAATTTAGAAAATTGATGAAGGGACACTTGGTTCTATTCTCCCATTTGACAATAACATAAGATGTACATCTTCTACACCCTTGCCTAACAACATTGAAAGATACTCTACATCTAGTGACAAAGAGACCTAGGCTATGTTTAGTGACAGAGAGACACCTATTTCTACACGCCCATCTGACAACAATAGAAGATATTCAAGGTCATCCTCATAGTCTAGTTTTTGTACAAATTACATGTTATGTATATTCATGCACATGCAATTGTGCATACATGCATATTGATTTATGCTCATGAATTCAATAAATAACAGATGATATCTAAGTTAATATTTTCCCACTTTTAGATACATCTCCTACTCGATCATTGCATCAAAGTGTACATCCATCCTTAGGTGGACTTGCATATGAAACATTGCATAAGGATCATAATCCCAACATAGAAAAGTCTCTTATGTCTATGTTGGTTAATTTACAACATTCACCATGCCCACCACCTATGGTAGGTAAATTCTTCAAAATTTACCTGTATATTATAAATGGATTGACAATACATATTTGTACCTATAGGTTATGAGAGGTTGAATTAATAGAACCATTCTAACTTTTAGTTCCATCCTCATTGAGGTTAATACTCATTCTGAGGGTCATGCTCAATCGAAGGCTATGTTCAGCCGAAGGGCTCAGATTAGCAGGAGGTTCAAGCTCAACAAGAGGACCAAGGTTGGATCGAGGAAAATGATTAGTGTAAGAATGATATATTCCCATAACTACCTACCCCTATAATATTCCCAAGGATATTTCCTAGGAAGATCATAATAAATCATTACTTCCTCGGTAATGCAAATCCCACCATGCAAAATTAAAGAGTGACCTTGAGTATTTTGTCCTATTTTCTAAGAGTAGACATAGATTGGAGATAGTTCTGAACTCTCTTGGGACATTCATTATTTTTTATCAAGTAATTGGGACAATGAAGAATGGGTTTATTTGCTTGATGTATGAAAATAAGGAGAAATATATTGAACTAGATAAATGGCCTTCCATAGAGGCCCTCTAATTGTTTCCTTGAGACCATTGATGAAACATTATTTAAAAAATGAATCATATAGGCCCTCTGTGAAAATTGTGAATTTATCGAAGGTGGTAATATAGTCCATGATTGTGCTAGTTCGACATAATTTGTTCTAACGTCCCAAATAGTGAGTGTCGCATTCATAAAAAGTATAAAGGACTTGCACAAACTGAGTCTAGGTAATGCAACCTCTATAATATTTATTATACCATTGTCACCATTGTCAACATTCTACATACAAACATAATACCTCCACTTTTGGTTTTTATAGCTCATCAATAATTCCATGGAGAGATAAATAGTGTTACATTTGGGCAACCCACCCCAAAGGATTGGAACGATCAAATTTTTTCATATCGACCATTGGAAAATGATGCCATGATTGTGATCTGAAAAGTGTGAGTGAGGATTATTCTGAAACAATGTGTGTGTGTCCTACACTTCGTAGATTAGGAATTCCACCTTGGTTGGATCAATGTTTGGAACTGATATATCGATATTCAACCAGGATATTTGTTAGGGGTGAAATTTCACCAATTCGCTATTTTTTGGCCATTTTTCAAAAAACAAAATTCACCAATTTGGTTAAAAATTTCCCTATTTCATACATAAATATGATTAAATTGATATTATTCACTAAAAACTACAAGTTTTATTAGTAACTTATATGTTTTTTGTTGAATATTCACCTATAGATTATATGCATTATTTTTTAAACCAAAATAGTCTCCTAGAGTACTATACATAGGTATAATATTTGAATCCTTAAAGAATAGCCTATATTCAAGTGGACACTTTATAAACTCAACATGTGGCATTGTGGTTTCATTATGTTGTTCATATATTTGAGTGTAGAAAACCTATCTTCTAGAGGTTGGTTCTGAGTACGTGAGTCCTAATTTTGGTTCTCCATAGCTAGCCATGTTTCGAGTCTGAACCATGGGACCAAGAAATATTTTTTGGAAGGTGTTATTCTCCACATATGTAACCAATTAGTGGCTTGAAAGGAGTCTGTTTAGATATACCATTAATCACTATACTATCATATCCACCAAAATGGGTTACTTTAGAAGCAGATCCAAGTGATCAACATGATACATGGAATATTTTAAGATAGGTCTCCTATAATAGTGTCATCAGAACCCAGACAATTGTTTTAAAACCTCGGTAGGAGTATCACTTCTCACATAATATTATTGCGCTGACAGAATTTCCAAATTCCTTCTAGATGACAATATGTAGGAACTTCATTGTCCAACAAGAAAGCCCAGGGCTTGCAAGGTCATAAGGATAGAGGAGTAGTAAGGGATATATCTCCTTGATATACATAAGAGTTTCTAATAATAGTACTTGGTACAACCTTTCACAACACCAAATAAGGAGGATATAATGTACCCTTAGCCATACTATCTAACACCCTGGTACACAAGAGTGACCTCCCCAAGTGTTTTTCTTAATGTACTAAAAAAACATGATGGTTGTAGGTTTATTGCATCTAAAGGTGATCTCTACAACCCAGTATGAGGGAGATGTGTAATTCCATTCGTTCTCAACATGGAGTTGAAACGTGGCATTTAAAAAAGTGTTTTGTTTTTGTTTGCTAGCATGTCTGTGACTTGCGAGACTTTCATGTGTCTAATAAACCATGACCCAGGGGAATATAAGCTATCAAAATGTTAAGCCCTAATATTGGCTCATTACCCATTAGTGGGGCATATTACATTAATAATGTTATTTATTTATGTGACTTTATTCCATTGGTTGTAATTATGCCTCATAGTCTCTATATACCAAGGAGACATTTTTCATTTCAGGATCATCTTGTACTTGAACATTTATGTGGGGTAAAAGGAGGTTGCCCCTCGAAAAGACTTATTATCTAAAATTATCTATTTTCAAAGTTGACTACCTTATTAGAGGTTTTTCTATGCTATATTGATATTTGGTTCTTAACATATGGTATGTGAGCTCAAGGTCTTGGGGTTCATTTACATCTTAGACACCTTAGATTTTATACCAATTTTTTACATGCGTTGGACCCTACAATGAGGTGAATATTCACATAGGTAGTGGAGATATCTATGAATTTAAAAAATGTTCATCTTCGGGTCATGTACATTTGTGGAATACACAGTGGGAAGGTATCTCCACTGAGATCCTATTGACTAGTCTCAAGAGGATTTTTCAGGTAAAACAATCATAACTTTTTCTAGGTATCCAAATTGAGGGAGACCAATTTCATTGGATGATTACGTCCTGTGAAGGTATTTAAAGTGCAATTTCAAATTTTATATCAGTGTGTGTGTTGGGGCATGCTATACAAAGTGAGATCTCTGGAAGACCAAAATGGAGAGGAAGTTGTGGGGAGTTAAGTGAAATTCCATAGCACATCAATTTTGATCAGACACAGTGGCATTGGGAGGAAAATATCAGACAACTACATGAAATAAGGTTCATGGTTAGAAGGGCCAGTGAGGCTGATAGAAGAAATATTGTCTAGAACCACCTCAAAATCAAAGGTTCAAAAGTGAGTGATACTTGTGTATGCCATAAAGAACTTCTACACAAGAGGAAATAAGCCTCCAGAATCCTACTTGGACTCTTGATGAGGGTGAAGAAATGCTTGTGGGGACATAAATGATTTACAAAGAATATAGTAACAAATATGAACTTCCTGAGATGGAAGCTAAGTTGAGAATGGATGGCTTAAAATAGGATATCATGTAAGTATTGAAATTTTTTCATAATAGAGAGGACACATGAATGTGAAAATGTGTCCAATGAAATTCATGATGACACAAGGAAGGTGAATCAGAATGGAGAAAATCCAACTTTGGGTTGAGTAAACTGTGTTCTGAATCGATATGAGGAGGTTTGATGACAAGGACCCAATCACATGAATACTTCAGATGGAGAAATTAGTTGATCTACATAATGTGCCACATTACACAAAGGGTACAAATTGCTTCTATATATATTTAGACCCAATCAATTTGTGTGTGATGCCTACAAATATGTGGACGTTTTAGTGAAATGATAGCACACACTATGAGGATAAAAGGAACAGCCACCTTCTTTAACAATTGATAAATCTCAAGAAGGGTTGGAGTTCTAGAGCACATTGAGAACTTCCAGATTGAATATAAAGGTAACATGTATATTCCATATGAGCACTTAATTGATGTATTCATGGGAAATTTAAGGGATAGCATTCAACGTGAGGTTAAGCCTTTGGGAACCCAAATCATTGGAGAATACGTTTAAATTGGCAATGTTGAAATTAAAAATATGTTATGTCTACACTAGAAGGACCAATCCCTAACATCTATAGAGAACAATGCTCCTTCTAACTACAAAACACCTCAACCTACAAGGTTGACACCTCAACTCTAATTGGAGGAGAAAAGAAAAACAAAAGGTTTATGCTTTTAATTGTGACAACAAGTGCAGTGAGGGACATAAGTGTTGTGAGAAAAAAATATCCTACATAGATTGTGAAGAAGAGAAACAGAACAAGAATATACAAGATGAAAACAGAAACAACAATTTCATCCCCTAAGAGTTGACTCCCACGAGATGGTGTAATGCATTGATTATGCTACTCCTCAAACCCTCAAGATGAAGGATACATCAAAAATAAAAAAGGTAATGGTCCTAGTGGATTGCAGCGGTACTCATAATTTCATTCACTATAATTAGCCAAATCTCAATTTCTTTGTATATCAATGCCAAAGTTTCAAATGTGATTGCGGATGGGTAACTATCAATTTATAGGAAAATGCAATAAGATCAATCTTACTATGGGGAATATGCAATGAATAGTCAATGATTGTTATACCCATGGGTGAATGCTGGTTTTGTACTAGGAATCCAATGGTTACAATCATTAGGAACAATAGTTTTAATTTTCAAAGAAATTTTCATGAAATTCTCATTGCAAGGAAAAGAAATTGAGTTAAGAGAGGTATCACAAGGAAACACAGTAAGGTGATGAGATCTAATGGCATGACAAAGGTATTGAAAAAGGGGCATCAAAATTTATTGCACAGCTATGCTCACTAGATGTTTCCAAACATCTAAATACATCCTATTCCTCAAGATCTCCAAAGGGATCATTGATAATCATTACAAATTATTTGAAGATATTCCCAAGATCTTTCACCACTCATATGATCATGAAATTCACCTAATTCACAGGTGCTCACCTTCTAACATCAGACCATATAGATACCCTTATGCAGAGAAAGTGAAATTGAGTGCATGGTTGAGAAGAAATGTTAGAGGTAGCATTATTAGACCTAGCCAAAAAATTCTTACTCTGCATCGGTGGTAATGTAGTATTCAGAATGTCATGGTGTATGTTTCCAGTTATAGAGAGCACAACAAGATCACTAGTAAAGATGGTTTCCCATTCCCTTCATTGATGAATTATTGAATGACCTACATGGAGAAATCTATTTCTAAATTTGGATCTCCATTCGAGGTATCATCAAATTAGAATGAAGGAAGATATCCCAAAAACAACATTACAGACTCATGAAGCCATTATGGAATTTTTGGTCATGTGGCTTGGTCTTAGAAATGCCTTCCACATTCCAAGGGTTGATGAATTCCATTTCAAGCTTCCTTGAAAATTTGTGTTGAGTATTTTTTGATGATATACTAATCTATAACAATCGAAAATTTGTGTTAGTATTTTTTGATGATATACTAATCTATAACAAGTCTTGGGAGGATCATGTGCGACATGTTGACAAGGTGATACAACTACTAAAGGAGCAACAACTATATGCCAAACCATACAAATGCTTCTTTGGAGTGAAGGAGGTAGAGTATTTGGGTCATGTTGTATCTCATGAAGGTGTCAAGTTAGACCCTAACAAGATTAAGGCCATGATAGACTGGCTGATTCCCAAAACATTGAAGAATCTTAGAGGATTTTTGGGTTTGACAGGTTACTACCGCAAGTTTGTTCGAAACTATGGAAGAATAACATCACCTTTAATGGCACTAACTAAGAAGGATGCATTTTCATGGACTCCAGAGGAAACTAAATCTTTTAAAAAACTTAAAGAGGTGATGTGCAATTGACCACTCCAGACTTCACAAAAACCTTTATTGTGGAATGTCATGCCTCGGGAAATGGAATTGGTGATGTCCTAATGTAAGAAGGAAGGTCCTTGACTTTTGAAAGTCGACCACACAAGGGAAAGGACTTACACAAACCCATTTATGAGAATAAAATGATAGCAATACTACATGCATTGAAGAAATGTCGTCCCTACCTAATAGCTAGGCACTTCAAGGTCAAAACAAATCATGATAGTCTTATATGCTTCTTGAAACAAAGACTATCTTTAGAAGAACAACAAAAATGGGTAACCAAGATATTGGGTTATGATTTTGAAATCGTCTATAAAAAGGGGCAGCA
>SNQJ01S0133808.1:0-15431 GCA_010110895.2 Picea sitchensis
TCTATCCCAGGGTATGGAGTCAGAGCTTCTTAGAAGTCTAGAGGAAGTCAGTCAACCCATCATTTTTTTGGGGGGGGGTCGAGAAGTAATCCTAGGGCTCACTAATTTGATATCCAAAATGGTATTGGCCTCTGCTAGTCTTCCCTACACAAACTAGAAGAAAAGAAAGAAAGAGGTGATTTTGTTGGTCAACTCTGTCAAAGGTAGTCCTTGTAAGGAGTGCAATCTAAGCCTAAAAGTCTCCCTCATGAGTAGAACTAGGTATCATTGGTCTAGAATCTAGATAAAGAAAGAAAGTGGAGAGGAAGCCACCCGAGTCCCAGTAAAAGTAGTAAAATCTCCCTTTAATGTCATAATAGAGAGGACATCTAAATATGAGATGTTCCTCCGACTTGGTCTTTTGCAAGTGGATTAGATGCAAATCCTATTAGGGTATGGGATGTGGTGACTAGCCTTAACAGGAAGTCAATGAGAGGCTACCTGAAATTATCCAAGAGGGATCCTAAGGGTGTGCACCCAGTGTTTGTGCATATACACAGGTTTTCCAATAAGGTTGTCTCTTAGTTGCTTGAGTGCTTAGACTAAAAATCCATCTTGGGACTAAGACCCTCATGAGGTGCTATCCAAGTAAATTGGATGTATTGCTTGTAAATATCCTCTCTAATCAATTGGTTTGGATCCTACTTAGACATCAGGAGCTGACATGGAGTGTTTAGAGTGCTTGAAAGGGGGAAGGCGACCAAGGGAGATGGCTATCAACTGAAGTAACTTGTAAACCTTTGAATGCAACAATATATCCATCATCATAAAAATAAGAAGGATATAAACCCTGAATTTCTTCACAAATTTGACATAAATATCAGCAGTAGAACATATAAAAGAAGGCTTTAAGCAAATACAAAATTAGTAAGCACCTCTTTGAATCCGCCGCTCCACCAATCAGATATGTGAGTTTGCAAATTGCCACTGTGGTCGAGCCTTAGTGCGGAGCCGCGAGTGGGGTCCTCCTTTGCAAGCGGGGTCCTCCTCTGCCAATCCTTCTCTACAAGCAGGGTCTTGGACTAACAAAATATGGTCACTGCCAACTGGTGCCTGGGCTGAACCTGGGAGTAACCTGTTACCAACCAAAAGAAAGTCCAAGAATAAAATACTAAACCTGTAAACCTCAAGGACCAAAGGGGAAATAAGAGGTAATAGAAAAAGAGTAAAACCGTAATTTGTAAACCTTCGTTCCGTCAAACCTCAAAGGGGAAATTCAAATAAGAACGAAGATGTAAACTGGGGAATGCATTTCAGATCCCATATAATTTATACCATGTGGGAGGGCCAAAAATCTCCATGTTCTTTGGAAATTGAGCAAAGGGAATATTGAAATCGGGAAAAGGGAAGATTGTAGGCTGTAGCTACCCAGTGCTGAGTGCCCATACCATAAAATCGGGGTGAAATTAAACCATAAATTCCGATTTTACCAAATGGCAGGGCGAAGAAGCTATCATAAATTCCCATATTTCTAGAAATTTGGCTAATGGAAGCTTGTTCCTCCAAATTTCAGGGGCTAAATATAATTTGTTTTCCTCTATCCCTCCTAAAAACATGGGCTAACCCTGTACATGATTTTTACCTTAAAATAAATTACGGGCTAATAAAATAAGTTTTAAAAAATCACTCTAATACAAAAAATTCGCCCAATAAAAAATTAGAGGCCCCTTAATTTCGCCCATGAGCGAAATTTCGCCCCTAAAATCATCTATGCCCAAAACTTGTATAAACCACATCTTTTTAAATCCACTTAAGCCACCGGATCTCGATCCACTGTTGCATCTACCTCCTTGTGCTCTCACTCTCTCCATTCCAACACCATCCTGCAAAAAAACAAATCAATTTTGAGTTAGAAACATCTTTTTTTTGTCATTTGCACACGTATACGCGGTTTATTTACAAATAGTCGTGGGTAGGGCCTAATATATGCCCCCTATGGTTCACACAAGGGCATATAGCTAGTCGTATACGTGACCTATTCAGATAAACCCACGTATACCAAAAAACCCAATTTGCGCCCTTAAAAACTAACAAAATAGAACCTAACTCAAAAATGTAAACCACTGAATTTGAAGAGGATGGGATGAAGAGTTACCTGGTCCAGATGGTGCATGATTTTGTTGCCTATTGCTCCAGCGATTTTCGTTTGAATTCTGGAGGTGTTTTCGTCCAAATTGCACTATTTGGGTAAAAATGAAAATGATATAGTAAATTTTTATTTTATTACTATTTATAAGCCATTTTTTACCCACTTGATATAGTTTTATGCTATTCTTTTGTCTAATGGAATAATTCAAGAATGGTTTTAAGCTGGTTTTTGTAGTTTCGAATCAATTTTTTTGAGGATTTCAATGTCATGGTTGGTCGTTCGTCTACTCGGGCAGGTATATTCATAACCTAGCATATAAGATAGGTATCTACTCCATCGTGCATTTTGTTTTTGCATTATCCTTCGACTACTGCTTTTTACACCTTAGGTACGAACCCATTTATTGCGACACATAAGCATCCATCTGCTATTAATAGCATCATTAATAAATGGTAGAGACTTACTGAACACGGGTACCCTAGTTAGAACCTCTTTGTCATTTGGTGCCCATGCTGAGTTTTTTTCCTTAGGACCGGGAGTCCATTATAATTCAATACATGACTTTACAATGAGCCTCATTTCTCATTCATGCACACACAGACTTATTACCCATGGACTCCCAATAACGAGTCTTAGTTAAGCTCTTTTCCAACTCGTCTAAAAACTGAAAAGATTGCCGAGTGATTTGTCCCTTTCACACTCGTTAAAATTGGATTTGAAAGATCACGAGTCCTAGTTAAGCTCTTTTCCGACTCGCTATCAAAAATAGAAAAGATTGTCAAGTGAACTTGTCTTTTTCATACTCGTAAATTGGATTTGAAAAGACATCTATTTGGCACAAGTTTACCCCTTTTTCACACCAAGTAGACTAAAAGATATAAAAAAGGACATTTTTTGGCGTTAAGTTTTGATTGCATCTCATGCCCTCACTTGTTGTATTGAGCCTTTAGCCAGTTCTCGCTTTGCATTATAAACCGTTGCCTAAACAATTTGCATCCTCAACTAGGCAGAGCCTTGTTTTTATCCTTCGCAATTTGACACCCTATACCCTGGAGGGAACATCACCCCAAGTGTCCATCTCCCGCATGCATTTCCTTGCATTGAGCATAGGTACATTCCACTGCTGGAACTAGTTTTTCTTACTTGCGACACTTGGTCCCTCCTCTGTATCATAGCATTCATTTGTTATGAAAAAACAAAAAAAAATGGGCGGGAAGGGAATACTATATTGTAATTGGCAGCAACCGTGTCACCTTTGAACAGAGCACAAAGTTATTGAGTCCTTGTGTCATCATAATTTTGGGTTTAGCATGGCCTTAGGAAGTTGATCTCACTACAAAGTTTTCTCTACCGACTCGTTACTCTTCCAGTCCCTATAGAGAACATTTTTTATGCCTCCTACATCTAATTGTCACATCATTGAGTCCATGCTGCCGGAGTCCACCATATGTCTCATGCTCTTGGTCAAAGGAAGTATATAAACCTGTGTCGGCCACTCCTCAAAAATCTTGACTTTGCATGCCATCCATACCCTCAGTTTGTCTTAGAATCACATGATACTTTGGTCTTATCATGCACCCTAGCCCTACTTTCATCATTGGTAGGTCATCGTGAACCCAACAATTGACATTTCATCATTGGTCATTGACTGGGTGGTTTCCCTTGTGTTCGACGGCAAGACATCTATTCACACTTTGGGATTCGTGCAATGTCTTGGATGCCATTAGCCTTATTGGTGGTTTCCTCGCCTTTGTCAGTAGTTTTCATCATTGGTTGTTATTTAGAGGGTCTTTTTCGTCTACCGCTTGCATTTGGCACACGCAAAAGACACACAGGTTCATTGGTTCATGAACATGTTCTTCGTCCAATCTCCACCAAATCATGAAGCTCCTTCTTTGTTCCTCATGTTGACTGATGAGAGATGCCTCAATGCTCTCCTTTCAACAGGTCTCTTTCCATCGACTTCAGCTCATTTATTTTGGATATGAGACCTAGAGTTGTATGAGTAACTTGAGGCTTGCAGTCATTAGTGGCAAGCTCTCTCGCCATTGATAGATGGGAATACATCAATGTCTCATGATCAATGGATCTCTCAAGTGTTCAACACCAACTCCTTTATTCACATTTGTAGAGATGTACTTGGTGCCTTGATACCTACTTTCATTATCGGTAGGTTGTCTTGTGTTTGTTAATGGTATACTTCACTGACTGATAATCAAATGATGTCTCATCGTGTTCAACCTCAACTCATTTATTCACATGATGTAGACTTGCACCATTGGCGGATAGTGTAGAAGACTTGAAGACATCACTATGTGGCCACAGCTTTCCTGAGTTGTTGCTTCCATTTCATTGGACCAGTACCTATTTGACTTCAGTGATCATGGGAGATCAGATTGTACTCCATGGTATACAAATATCTTCAGATTGATTTTTGAGACTGGTTTCACTGGGCCTTGTTCGTGACTATGACAACTTTTGGCATATAACCACATTTGTATTTTCCTATTCATGGCCATGAACACTTGTTTGGTATATTTTCCACATGGATATGCATTGTATTCTTGGTAGCCATGCATGCAAAGTCAGTACATAATGTAATGATCAATTGAGTTCATCCAGATGGTTCTCTACCACTCCACTTCTGGGTTATTTATAATGTATTTCGGCCATTGCAGATACTCCTCTGATCTCACACATTAGGGGGAATTTTTTATACAATATTTGCCTCACCATTGTTATCTTGCACAGAGGGCCTTTTTCCATTTCCCTGTGCAGACTTATCATCCCTTTTTTGATGAATCCAGAGCTAAAACATACATTTTTCCACATATATGCTCCCTATCAGTTATACAAGATGCGTATACGCTAAATGCTCCACTGCAACTCATGTATATCAGGATTTGTGCCAGAAAATACAAAATGAGATCGGGTTTCCATGTCATGACAGGAGATCTTTGATCCTTGACCTTCCATATACTGTAAACGTTCTGAATTGACTCTTCAATTGCATTCTAAAGGCTATAAGAGCACAATTTCGAGCTATGGAAAAGGAGAGAAAGCATTCAACTTTGAGAGCAAAGTTACTCTGGAGAAATTACTTCATATTGAGTCTGCATCCCTTTGTCCCTCAAGTTTGAACATAGTGTTCAACCCCAAAGCTCTTCCCCTATTGTTGAGAGGACCACTTTGCCTCTTTCTCATGAGCTTGCCTTTGGTGGAGGATTGAAGTGGTGGAGACCCAGTTGGAAGGAAATTGGTTTCTTGGTTTCGAACCGTGCCAACACGGAAGTCTGTAATGTTGACACTTCTGTTGATCAATTATTAATAGAAATACTCATTTCCCGTCTTATTGGTATCTTTCAAATATATGATTATTATCCATGGGCGTGTTTGTAATGTTTATTAATGGATTATGCTATCTGATTTGCTAATCCCTTTTATATCATCACTATATACTTGCTTTACTTATTTGTTGAGAATTTCTTGCAGGTATAAAGCTTTGGGTCAAAGTGCTCAACGGTGGAACATCATCAAAAGTTGGATCGAGGTAGGCCTCTTTCTTGTATTGCACATTAGTCTATATAGCATATGTTGGAATTGAGTTGATTTCTGCAGTCACATCTATTTGTTGTGGTTTACCCTTGGCCATAGAGAGTTTTTCCCTTGTAACACTCACCATAAGAATGATATCAACGGCATAAAGAAGAAGATTGATGATTATACCAGTGAGAGTAGGGCTGACACAATGTTATCGGATAAATCGGTAGGTGTGGACACTAACAGATCTCCCTAGATCCACCTGGATCTAGAACAAAACAGGACAAGACATGACTCTTTCTCTAAGTTGCAGTCATTGAATCTACTACCAAGAAGGAATGAGTGACATACCTTTATATCGCTTCCTTAGGTCTCTGTTGTTCCCAGTTCGCTCCGGTGCTCTTGTGAAATCAAGTCCAAGACTACATAAACCAACCCAAGTGAAGATAGCAAAGTATATTCAATGTCAACCTATGCATATGATCAAGGAGTTATGAAATAAAACAAGAGTGATTTTATGGGAAAGGGACATGTTGTTGTATTATATTAAATGAAAGTAGAAGATACAACCAAATCACCTTGATGTCGCAAGCTTCCTTTCAGTGACCCTTGGTTCCAACACACACACTTGCTCTACATTTGCATGAAGAAGGTCCAATACCACTTGATAGACCAAATAGAGTCTTCAAGCTTCTATCCCAACAGATTTCTTCACACAATTCCTTCATCAATTCTTCATTCAATCTTACTTAACCTTTTCCATGAGAAACCTTTCAATATATAAGAGAAGGAGAGATGGTTAAATGGATGAGGATGATCCCACTAAATATGAGAAGTCAGTAGGATGCCAACCATGCGAATGCCAACTCATTTTCTAGAAAATTCCCTTCTAGAACCTTCGTGACCTCTTCTCTTTTCCAAGCTTTGAAACAGGTTCGCACCCTACCTATAGAGAAGACTGCGAACAGTTTTCACCCTAAGTGTGGGTTGCCTGCAAGAATGAAAGATTTTCGCACCCTATAACATAGGCAGCCTGTGAACTCATCTTAAAAATGTGTTTTTTGGAAGAAGACAACAGTCACTTTTCTCAGGCAAAAATTCCTTGTGGGAGCTTGAATACATCACTTGTAGAGACATCACGAGAGTGACCAAAATAATGTGTAACACACAACCTACTTTTTGCAAGCAATCTTCTAACTTGTCAATGTATATGCCAAAAAGGGTAGGGGACAAGGGACAACCTTGCTTGACTCCAATATTGTAGTTAATCTCTTTCAAACATCCCTCAATGTTATTAAACTTGGGAATAATGTTCTCATACAACCTTATTGCAGCAACCCTTAACTCAAAAGGCACTTTTATCTCTTCCAACCTATTCCAAAGGTTTTTCCTCGGAATCGTTTCAAAATCTTTTCTAAAGTCAACAAAACAACAAAAAGATTGGTTTTAGTATTGTAGAACTCCTCTACAATGATCCTAACTGTAACAAGATGGTCCACGGTTGAATGATGCCTCCTAAACCCGGTCTGGCATTTATCTTTTTCATCATGACTTTCTAGCCAAAGGCTAATCTTCTTTTCCAAAATCGGGCTAATCATAATGGTCCTAATCATAACACTTGGCTAAAATCGGACTAATCATAATGGTCCTATAATTAGAGGGAATGTTTCTATCCCCATTTTTAAAAATAGGAACAATGAGGCTTTGTGTCCAGGGTTTAGGGAAGCCCTGCTTGACTGCTAAATTAAAGAGCTTGTGTATGTGAGGGATGAGGATNCTAATCATAATGGTCCTATAATTAGAGGGAATGTTTCTATCCCCATTTTTAAAAATAGGAACAATGAGGCTTTGTGTCCAGGGTTTAGGGAAGCCCTGCTTGACTGCTAAATTAAAGAGCTTGTGTATGTGAGGGATGAGGATAGGCCCTCTAATTTTAAAAATTTCATCTTGGTATCCTTCAATGTCCTTAGCTTTCCCATTTGCAAGTCGCTTAACCTCGAACTCCATGTCATCCAAAGAAAAAAATTCATCCTCTGTAGGGACAATAGGAATGGTTTCCATAGCATTAGGGAACTCATAAAGACTTTTAAAGTAGGAATTTTAATCCCTTAAGGGAATCATATTATTTTCTTTAGTATTGCGGATTATAATTTGTCTCTAGAACTTCTTAGGATCCATCTTAGATAGTTGTGAAAGCTTCTCTTTCCTTTTATTGATATAGTACATTTTTCTTCCTTTTAATTAGGGATTTGTACGTATTGATCTTACCGAGTTTTAAGGACTCATTAAAAGCATCCCTAATGGATTTCCTAGCAATTTTACATTCTTTATCATACCAAGGGTTGGTCATTCTATTATTCTTTTTACAGGACACCTCGAAAGAGAACTTGTTAATAGAAGTGGAAAGGGTAGTTGTAAAATTATGATAGAGATCTTCAATGTTGTCCTTATAAGTTAGGAGATGTAATTCCCTATTTAAATCCTTTAAGAAAAGGTCAACTTTACTTTTTTCAAAACATAGTTTCCTTTGATTATCAAAATTCTCTTCAATGGCACTCTTGTGCATGTCAAGGTTTAGAGTTAGGGTTAAAGGTCTATGATCATAGTCGGGTTCATGGTCTTTTAAAAGGTCAAAAGTTACTATTTGGTTGGAAACGGGGATATCAAATATCACATAATCTACGACTTTGTTGCCTAGCCCATGAATACAATTCATCTAGTTGGCATTTGGCCACTTCATTACTCCATTGAAAATTATTAGGACTTGAGAGCTACAGAGCTTGACCAACTCGGTACCAAAAAAATTCTCAATTAGGTCTTTAGAGCTTCTTTTGTAGCTATTAGATAAAACAAGGTCCTCATTTAGCCATAAAGGATTATGGTTGGAATCATTGCTTAAAAGAGTAGCTTGGTTAGTTGTAGTCCTAGCATTAAAGCCTTTTAGCAGGAGGATATTACCTTCATTTTAAAACCTATAAATATCTTATTCTAAATTATTATATGGAAAATTGCTATCTAGATTGTTTTTCTTATAAAAAGTATAATTAATAGGTACAAAATAGCAAATTGTTATATACATCTTCTTAGCATTGGTGTCTGAAATTTATATCCAGATGTATTGATTGAGAGGGTCGATCTTATGAAGTTGAATGTGAGGAGAAATGTTCTTTCTAATATAACAATCTATGCCTCATATCCCTCTACGGTGGGACTTTTTGTTCCATGTCGACCATAAGACAAATCTTTCTATGTTAGGGACCTTAGACTCTTCATGATCCCAAGTTTCAACTAGACAAATGATATCAATATCACTCGGGATCTAACTTATCATAGGACCTTTGTTCAATGGAAAGCCACGATAGTTCCGAAAAATGATCCTGAGTGTCCAGAATTCCTATTTATTATTATCCTTCTGGTCTCTATCCCTAACAATAGCTTTTTGATTTCTAATTATTTTCCATTTTCCTTCTTTCCTGGCTTCTGTTACCTTTTGAACTTCATTCTTTAATTAAGCTTGGTCTTCAGGAATGAGGCTTCATTCATAAATATTATTGACCCTTTTAAGCTCGAAGATTTACTAAGTGTGTTATATTTATGGTCATTACAACTTACTTTGACATGGATCAACCTATCTTTATGATCAATTATTTTTCCTAGCCTCTTTGCTTCTATGAGGTAAGTTGTTTCAATTTGTTATTTATTTTTTAATTCTTCTTTTACTGTTTCTAGCGTATCCTCCTCTTGTTGTTCTTTTATACCAAAAATTATGAGATTCAAGGATCTTTTATTACGTTCATGGTCTGGTTCAATTAGCTTATTCATTTCCTATTTGACAAAAAAAATCAGCATTTGTGTTAATTAAATGAAGAGGTGCAATGTTTATTATTAAAAAGACACATTGGTTCATTTTCTCTTTTACAAAAAGACACATTGTTTCAATATCATATACCTCTTGAGAGACTATATAAAAAGAGAAAAATGGTAAGAAGGAAAGTGTATCTGTAGTCTACATCAGAAGATCACAAGTGTTGGAGACGCCCTTGTTTTTTTTACCCGTCACAATTTTCATTTTTGATACTTGAAACCTAAAGATGGTCTTATTTTCCCCCCGAGATTTTGAAAACTCTGCAACTTCGTCATGTAAGCAGCGATGCTTTTCTACTCTCGAAACAAGTCCACTTTCGTAAGAATGTTCGCTCTTTTTGTTTTACTTCGGGATCTCACAAGTCGGATACTATAATCCATGAGTTCACACATCCTGAGTCACAAAACGGCGAAGTCATTTTAAATTTTCACTCAAGATAGTAACCAAGGTAAAATATTTTAACTCATGATTAGACGTCGTCAGGGTTTCGCGCCTCGGCGTTCGCCAAGTCTGAATTTTTATTTTTACAGCCCCGAAAGCCGAGAACGTGAAGTCCTTTATGGATAACCCATGTCAAGCATCAAAGGCAAAAAGATAACTATGGTAAATGTCGTTCTCGGCATTTCGCCACTCGGCACTAACTTTTTCAAAAATCACAGCATCTAAACCCCGACTCACGAAGGCACGATGAAATTATAACGTGATTAATTAATCACTTAATCCAAGATTTTATTCCCCTTAATTGAGTCTTGATTATCGCCATCTCGCGGTTTCGCGAGTCAGCATACTAATCTCCCATAAACTTGTCTTCGAAGTTCCGAGTTCCGATATGGCGAATAAAATGATTATAAAATTTATTATGCCCCAAATCGCGATTACCGTTAATTAAGCCAAAGTCGGTCCTCGCGATCTCGCAAGTTGGAGACTCAAAGTGTTAAAAGGAGATCCATGATGTAACGAACAACGAGAAATTGATTAACGTTGGTAAGATTTGATTAATTAAGCTAAAGCAAGATATATCCTGCGCCTTGAGGCTTGCACATTTCTCGAGGTAGCCATTTCTCTCCATACTTCGACTGACTGTCAAACCGCCAGAAATTTATGACATTTATGGAGAAATAGGGTAAATCTACGCATGTAAGATCGGATTTTACGCAATAAATTTATTTCTAATTACGATTTGACAGGATTATTTTGAAAAGTACCGAGTTTTCAAATATATATAAGAGTTTCATTTCATTATAACGAATGCATTATCATAGAGTACGTAGAGCTCATCACTTCTGAATAAACTGATTTCTGTATGTATACGCAATTCTATCGCAGAAGAGCTAAAACGCAAGCTTCAGCCATGGCTCCACGGAAAGCAGCAAAGGCGAATGTTGAGGTGGCTGGACAAAACTCAAATACTGTCTCTAATACTTCACCCCGAAGTGTCGACTCGGTCCCTGACTGGTCATTTGTGTCAAATGTTCTGCAATCAGAATTGGTGGATTATTCAGACGACTCCGACGACAACGAAAGGGATGATCTAAACACCAAGTACAAGATAGTCGTCCAATCCGGAATGCACAGAGTAGAAAACAGGCCACGGTTGTTTCCATATTACGGCATGATCCGATGGGCGTTGGATCATGTAGACATACCTACCAGGACTATCATGAACGGGCAGCGAGTCACTGTTGGGACTTTTAGGCCCGAGCATCTACAAACTATGTATAAGCTACCCGCGACGTCTAAGTATACATATGGCGCTGAGTTCCTGGAGGAATTCAAGGAGAAGGAGTGCACCCAGTACGACAAAACCATGCCCAGTTTGATAAAGGATTGGGTTTCGCACATTGCGAAGTTCAGGGAAAATGACCATGGTGTTTATTCAATCGCATCGTTGGAGCCACAGTATAAATATGTGGCCATGATGACATGCTGGCTATATGGGAGAGAGGACACATCGCATTTTTTCATTGCGTGGGTGCCTCTAATGTTTTGGGTCGCAGAAGGTTGCTCTTTTAATTGGGCAAAGATGCTCTCGGATAGTTTGGCCAACCGAGTCACAGAGTATCGGGAGCAGAAGGAAAATGGGAGGTCATCCTCATTCTTCATGTCAGCATATATTATAGATGCAATATGTTCCATGACGCCCTTTCCATTGATGAGCTGGGGTTGGACTCCGGCCGATGACAGACCCATACATGTATACCACGAAAAGCTATGGGAAAATAAAGCAGAAAGTTTCGCATACGAAATTTTTAACTGGGTGATGGTGACCCTGCATATCGCCATTTTTGGTCACCCACCACCTCGTATCTCGGACAGCATTGCAACAAATCTGAGTGGCATAGCAGACTGGTACGTGGAGGCAGAGTTCTCGTATTTCAGAGTTTTCGGGGCTTCTGCTCCCCCACATGCGCTGCCATTGTTCATTCCTGACAAGCTGGCTTGTCGCAAGGTCGCCCGGTAGACAGTAATTAGTGGGGTGAGTAAAGAACTAAAAGGGTACTCGAAGAAGGTATGGTCGTCTTTTCCCATTCGGATGAATTCTTATTCTTTATTAGATTTCGGGCATGCCAAAGCCGAGGCTGCAGCCCTGGACCTACTCTGTCTTCACTTGGCGCCAGGTGAAGACGNAGCCCTGGAAGACCTGAATTTGGTCTCCATCGAGTATAAGAAACATGATCCACAAAGGGCTATGAGAAACCATTTAGCTAATTGTGGGCTCAAGAGATTTGAGCACGAGAATTCACCCTCGGATGACGTTTTCCGAGGGGCGAGGTCTTATGAAGAGGTTCTAGCCAGGATCCAATCCTTGGCACCCGAAGACACAACCGCTATATTGAAATTCCAGGAACATAGATGAAGTGGTCTACCCGCTGTGTTGCGAGGTGGGAGTCTGGATGTTTCCGAGACGAAACAGAAGGATGCTGAAGGTTCTAAAAATGCAACTCCTAACCCGGGAAAACACCGGGATGAGGAGGGACAAACGAAGAATCCCAAAGCAGAAGTAAAAAATCCGGACCCGCCAAAGAAACAGATGTCGGAGACCGAGATGAAGACTCCATAACCACCAAAAAGGCAGATTCATGTCGATACTCCAGGAAAGTCCGCAAAACAAATCGGAGAACCCATCACTTCTGTCACCCCTTGCAGTCGGCGCAGGGAAATATAGAAGAAGGATGGATATTCAATGAGGAGCTGAGGCCCATAAGAGCGGAAGAACTACCTCCGAATGAGTTCTTCTTTGATAAAAAGAGGAAAGCAGTAGTAAAAAGAGAATTCTACCAGGAGGGAGAGTCGACTGTTAATAAATACAAAGTTATGACCGACAGAAAGAATAAAAAGAATGAGCAATTCTCCACCGAGATCGCTGGGACGCTAGGAGCGTATGCATCGGCGAATCAATTTTCGGTTGGAATTTTGAAGAACCAACTAAAAAGGAAGAATCGCCTAATCCGGACTCTCAAGGCCAGATTGGCCTCGGCCACGGAAAATGCTAGAGGCCAAGTGAGTGTGGAGATAGAGCAGGCCTGATCGGCTGATAAGAATGAAATAGAGGTGCTCGAAACCAAGCTGGAGAAAGCACAGCTAGTGGTCCGAGACGGCCGGATACAGGTGGGCCAAAAGAAGAATTTGATTGAAGAGCTGCAGGCTCGGGCAGCGATCGTCGAAAGAAAAATGATCAACGTGGGGATGTTCAAATCCCAGGCAATTGGAATTCGGAGCAAAATCTCTTCGGCTCAGCAGAGTTTGCTCGCCAAGATAGGAGAGATCCGGGAAAACTGTTTGTTGGTGAATCAGGTTTCCGAGAACCTCGCTGCCAGAGAAAGGGATACAGAAGCGGCTCGGGTCACCTTCCAGGAGGTGGTGATAGCCACGAATAACAGAGCTTTGGCAGGTGCTCCCGGGCTCGCCATTCCAGAACAAACCAGAGGTAATATTCTGTTGAAGGATTGGGAGCACAACATTGCCCTAGGCAAGGAGCAAGCCCAAAAGGTAACCAATTCTCTAGAAGAAGCCTTTAATTCTATAGACGGCGAGTTGTTGGGCATTGACAGTGGAGGCGATGCAGAAGCATTGATGCAAATGAATGTGGAGCAGATCTCACTTGATCTGAAACAGAAAGATGAGAGAGATTTGGCTGATATCTCTCAAATGGATATGGTGGACATGGCCCAAGTTGATAAGCACATGATCAAACCCAGCGCGCAACTAAGTGCCCTCGACATCATCGGTGCACAAACGGAGGACAAGCTGCAACATTTAGCCCAAGAATGTTACTTCGTCGAGGCCAACTGTCAAGTAGAGCCTTCACGTTTCGTATCTTAGCTAGTGGAAATATGTATCGCCTGCGCCGAGTCCGCGTGAAGACGAACACCTGGCGCCAAGTGAAGACAGAGTAGGAGAAATGGAATGATCGCTCTCTTCTTTGTCATAACCGAAATTTTGCGACTATTGAGATTCTACCTGCTTTGTAAAAAATTGTATAAGTATATCCCAGAAAGTAATAACCAGGGCTGGACCCTTTTGAGTCATTTGTAATAGAGTTTTTTAGATTGAGATTTAATACAAGCAGATCTGAAGATTCTCGATTCCGTCCCTACTGTATTACAAGTTTGCTTCTCTGTATCTCAATTTTTTTTTTCATTTCAATTCATATTCATAATTGATATGCTTTGTTATACTTTAGTACGACCACTACTATAACGAATGAAATTGTGTTTCTATAATTGTTTGTTGTCTTTCCTCTGCACCAGCTATCAGGGGGTGTAAGACCAACTTGCATTTTCAGGATTCTACATATATTCTCTGTAGCGTCGATTATTTTCTTTACTATTTTCCTCTTCTGTTCATATCCAAGATTTCACTTGACAGGAACCTTGCATTATATATAGCTAAATGTTCTTCTCACACTTCACAAATTTTATTAAGAAATAATACAGTTACGGGAAAGAACCTTAGATTTGTGTCCTTATTCCCTTTCTGCAATCGTAATTTCTCTTTTATATGACCAACTGAGACAACACTTAATCTTTCTCAAAGTTTTTCTCACCTTTACTATTCCCCATGATAGTTCCTGTACCAACTCAACCTAACGTTGAACTTGGCCTATCGAACCAAACATACATCGCCTCAAGCCTATTCGACACCATCCTTAAAACGGCAACTAACCGGGCCGAACTTGAACAATCATGGGCAGCCATTGAACGTGACATAACTATCCAGGAACAGTTGGAAGCCAGACAACGCCAATGAGAAAATCTCCCTTAATTTACTTCTCTGAAGGTTGATGTTTCTCCCTTCTCCATCTTTTAACCACTTTCGGATGCCTTGACACTGTACTTTTAAGCCTTAAGTACAGACTCAGGAACAACAACAAGGATCAAAGTCCAAGAAAGAAACTGTAAACATTTTATGCAGTGAGGGTGGTAGGGAGGAGTTCGGGGGGATTGCAGTGATCTGCAAGTTAAAACCTGTTTCACAGGGGAGTTGGTGCTCTGAAACAAGGGAATTGGTGTTTCTTAGAGTTGGTGCTCTAAAATAAGGGAGTTGGAGCTTCCTAGAGTTGGTGCTCTAAAACAAGGGAGTTGGTGCTTCCTAGAGTTGGTGCTCTAAAACCAAGGGATTGGTGTCTCCTTGAGTTGGTGCTCAGAAGAAGAGAGATTGGTGTCTCTCACACAATTGTAACTTGTACTTGTTATTGTTATATTTGTTGGATTACTGAGAGGGGGGGTGAATCAGTAATAACGTAATTATAATCATTTTTCTTCAAATGTTATATCAATGTAGAATTATTATTCAATAATGAGCAGTAATAAATAAACAATCACACACATACACAATACACCAGTGTTTTACGTGGAAACCCAAATCGGGAGAAAACCACGGAATATTTTTTCTTAT
>SNQJ01S0133810.1:0-19041 GCA_010110895.2 Picea sitchensis
TCTTTCTTTCTTTAGAGTTACAAAATTGTCCTTGTCACCTATCATATACTTTGAACAACCATTGTCAAAATACCAATCAATTGTTTTGCTTTGGGCTTGAAGAGAAATCAAACGTTCTTCAATGTTTAGTTTATCCCGCTTCCTTTTCCATATCCTTGATGGTTCTTTTACATGACTGTTGAAATCCTTCTTTGGTTCCTTTGGAGGAAAACTCAATCTGCAACCTTTGGCCATGTGTCCAAAATTGTTGCATTTGTAACATTCTACTTCATTATTTTATGATCCAAAACTGTTATAGTTTCTGTTGTATGCTTCATGAGGCTTTATGCAATAATTATTTCTAGAGTATCCTTCATAGTTGCTTTTGTTCTTAGCATAGGCTCTACATTTTATAGGCTTGTGCCAAAAATTGTTACAGGAACAACATAAACCAAGAAAAATAGTTTGGTACCTAAGTGTGGGGGATATTCTAAGTGGTGAAACTCTTCTGTAATATTATTCTCGAGTTATTTCCATTGCTAGTTGCTGATTCTGTATCCTGAATCTTCTAGATAGTGCAACTCTTTTGTAATCTTCTTCTTGAGTTCTCTCCATTGCCTGAATGTTCTCCTTTGAAGACTTACCTTATTCCTCCTTAATGGGACCTCTGATGACTTCTGTGTAACTCTTTTGTTTTGCTTCCTTTTTTGTCGTCATGGAGCTCAAACCCTTCTCAATATGAATTTGTTTGTATCATAGTCCAGACTTGTCATAGTATGTCCTTTGAATGCTGATGATTTCATTCGAATTTTAGTGTTGTTATGTTGCATGTCCTTCTTCTGAATTTCCTTCCATAGTGAGACTATTTCTTCTTCCAAGCTCTCCTTCATTTTCTCCTTTTCTTCCAACTAGTTTTGAGTGTTTATTCAATCCGTATGACTTCTTCTACTTGGACCTTTAGATTCATAATCATAAGTTGGAATTATTTAGAGTTTTTGTTGAGATTTTGAGAACCCTCCTTTAGCTTGATCAATCTTCCTTGAGTGATGATTCATATTATTTTTGAGGAACGATATGAAGGAAAAAATATAATAGAGATATGTCAAGGAACACAATAATACAGTAAATATCATATTCTATTAATGACTGTCTAAAATACAAAATAATGTAAATGCAAAAACACACAAGCTAGCTAGAATAGTGGTAGCTTATCTCTGAGATGAGATGTGTTGGATATTCTCAAGACGTTGATTACAATGAGGCTCCAAAGACATTTTTAACATAAATAATAAATGAGAAAACCATAAACACCAAGGAATCTAACCCTAGGAGATGAAGCGCTAAAAGTCATGTGGGCCTTGATGGTGTAAGTTGGTACATCAACTTCCCGAGGTCATAACTTTTGCATACGATCTCCATTTTATGTGCACGATAGATCATTGGAAAGAACTATTCGAGGAATACACAATTTTCCATCACACTCTAGATAAATCATACAATGTGACAATGTCACGCCCAAAAAACATTGTTTAGGGCCTCAAAATGGCCCCAAAAGTTTAGGACCCAAAAAATTATAGAAAAAATGCCAAAATGGAAACTAGTATTTGAGCTAGTGGAATGGGTGGGTGGTCATCAATATCCACATGTATCATTCCTAATCCCTTAGGAATCAATGGTCTCCATTGCATCAAGTTCCTGCATCAGATGTGGAAAGTTCTACTGAATCTGACCCCTGGTGAGCCACTTGCCTTGATGAAGAAACTACCCTGTTTTGACGACCCGATAGAGTTTGATAGTCTACTGGTGGGTGTCCTTTGTCTTGGTTTCCATGACATGATCAATTTTATCCTGTTCGATGCAAGAAGGATTGATTTCTCTAGGGGCTAACTATTCGACCGCATCCAAAGTGTCTAGGAGAGGTGGAAAATATGGTCGGAGCAGTTCCACATTAAATATTGGGTGCAAGCTAAGGAAATGAGGAATACTTAATTCAAAATCATTCTCACCCACAACCTTGGTGATGGTGTAAGGTTCGTATAATAGTGGGAACAACTTTTAGTGGGGTCCTATGAGGTGCTCTTTTTGCAAATGCAATCCGACCTTATCTTCCACATGAAATATTTGTGGTACCCGACGTTGATCATGTCCATGCTTGTACTTGGAATTGGCTTTCTACACAATATCATGAACTTGTATTTGGATGTGTTGGATATGCTCAACAATTTTTGCTACCCGATCATCCTCAGTTTGGGCATGGGAGGACTCTTCAAGTGTGAATGCAATGGGAAGAGCTACGTCAATCGAGGCCAATGGTTGGAACCCCAAACATACCTGGAAAGGGTTGTGGTCAACAGAGCTATGGAGGGCTCTGTTGAACGTAAGGAAGAATTTCATTCCATGTGCGTGGATGTTTGGAATTATACATCCTCGGAATATGAAAAATCATCCTCTTGACTACCTTTGTTTGTCCATCATTCTGTGGGTGGAAGGAAATCGATTTGGTCAGCTTGGTTTCCATCATCGACCATAGGCTGGACCAAAAATTGCTCAGGAACCTACTGTCTCGATTGGAGATAATATTTTGTGGGAGCCCAAAATGAACCCAAACATGTGTGAATAAAATATTGGTGGTGGCCTCGATTGTGATGCTCTTCTTGCAGGGTGCCAAAATTTCCATCTTAGAGAATCGATTGACGACCACGAAGACATAGTCATTCCCATGCTTAGTTGAAGGCAGATTAGATAAGTAGTCCATGGAGATGGATTCCCAAGGCGTATCTGGAGTAGGAAGATGGGTGTATAGCCCCTATTTCTTGAAGGTGGGCTTGGCAATGACAGAGGAAGTGCATGATTTGATGTACTTGCGAACTTCTTGTCGAAGCTTCGGACAATAAAAATGATTTTGCAGTAATGCCACTGTCTTTTCTACACCAAAATGTTTTGTTTCCCAATTGTAATGAGATTCCCAGATCAACTTGGCACACTCGCTTGAAGGAACACAAATATGGATCAGATGGCATAATAATCCATCTTGGAGGTGAAATTCGAGAACAATTTTTCCTACGATCAATGTCTAATAGGAAGTAGAAAAGTCAGAGTCATTATTGTATAATTGTGGCCATATGGATGTCTCATGTCCATAGGAGTTAAGAATTGTGGTTAGTGCTGCCACCAAGGGATGACTGAGGCAATATGCGACATGGTTGGCACTACCCTTCTTGTACTTGATATTCAACTGGAAATATTGTAGGTACGTGGAACACTTTTGATGGCAGTCATTCTATAAATTTCCTTGTGTCTGCATAAATTGCAGAGGCCTGCGATCAGTGTGGAAGATCATTTCCTTCCCCATAATGTAATTATTCCACTATCGCCATGCCTGCACAATGGAGTACAACTTTTTGTCGTAGGTGGGGTATATACGAACACCATCAGATATATTTTCACTATGATAGGCTATCATATGCCCTTGCTGAGTGAGGACTGCACCGATAGTATAATATGAAGAATCTGTCTCAATATCAAATGGTTGTTACAAGTCTAGAAGAATGAGGACTGGTGCTGAGTAGAGGCAGAATTTCAAATCCTTGAATTCTTTTTGTTGGGGCGTGGACCACACAAACTTGGACTTCATGCCACCCTTGGTCACCTGGCTTAGGGCCTAAGTGATATGAGAGAACCCCAACAAAAAATGTCGATAAAAGTTGGTGAGGCACAAGAAGATGTAGAGCTCAGTCATTGTCTTCGGTGTCGACCAATCACAGATGACTTGGATCTTGGTTGGATCCACATGTACACCTTGCTCATCCATGATGTATCCCAAATATTGGATTCGCTGCATGCCGAAGGAACACTTCTCCAAATTGGCATATAACTTGTTTCGTCGCAGGGTTCCCAATACCTGCTGAATATGCTCCAAATGTTCCTACCAAGTTTTGCTAAAGATGAGGATGTCATCCAAATATACAACCACAAAGGAGTTTGTGAATGGTCGTAATATATCATCCATCATTTTCATGAATGTGGCTGGGGCATTAGTCAAGCCAAAAGGCATGACCAAACACTCAAAGAAGCCTTCTTTAGAATTTAAGGTTGTCTTCCACACATCAATTTCCTCAATAGACACCTGGTGGTAGCCTGAATTTAGATCAATCATGCTGAAAAAATTGCCTCCCTTGAGCTAATCGAGAAGATCATCAATCTAGGGAATTAGGTAACGGTTCTTGAATTTGATCTTGTTCATGGATCTGTAATCAATAAAAAGTCACCATGTCCCATCCTTCTTTTGTACCTAAACAATTGGGCTCTTGCAAGGTGAGGAGCTTGGTCTGATGTGGCCTTTCATAATTATCTCTTGGATCTGGCGTTTGATTTCTTCATTCTCCATAAAAAAATGCATGTATATAGGGCCATTAGGAAGAGGAGCTCCGAGTGTCAGATTAATGGAGTTCTTGACTTGATAGTGCAAAGGCAGCCTAGTAGGTGAGGCGGATATGTATTTGTACTCCTCTACTATTCCATCCACCTGTTGTTGTTGGGAAGAGAGACCCTGTGCAAAGGTTTTGGCAGTTGCAGTGAACTTCTGTTCACCTCTAGATCAAACAATACAGAGGAAAAATATCTTGGTATGAGAGACCAACTTTATACACTTCTTTACGTAGATCAAAGAGACCGTAGTGTTTGGGACTGCCTCTGGTACCCTGTAGATTTGATCTCCCAAAGTAATAATGACACTACGAGACCTAGATTCATAAAAATCATGACTCTTCCACATATATGGTTGTCCTAGCAAAGCGTAACAAACTTCAAGGGGGGAAACATCACACAATACCTTGTATTGTGTGATGTTTTGATGTTGTAGTGTAGGCGACATTGTTGGCTGACGCAGATGTCCCATGCCTGGCTGAGCCAACTGATGGTGTATGACCGAGGATGCAGCGTTGTTGKCAGGTTAAACCTCTTRAAAACCTTTGCCGAGATCAAGTTCTTCTRGCTACCACCATAAACAATGAAATTGATTGGGGTTCCATTCACCCACATATGTGAGTGGAAAAGGATCTCCCCTTCTTTAGGTTCCTCCCATTCCTCTGGCTAGAATTTTGTGGTAGCGATGGTGACATTGGGTTATGCATCAATGATGCATCTTCCCTTTTCTAGTTCTGAATCAGAGTCAGAGTCAACATCTAATCCTGGGGATTTTGTCTCTGCCAAAAAAGACTATTTGGAGCAACATTCATCAATATTGTACCAAGGGATTTTGTGGAACTCACACCATTTTCCAATGTCCTTCTTCGACTTCCCATTTCCCTTCTTTGCTAGTGGCTTGGGATGGTTATCCTGTGGTTGGCCATCCTTGCTCTATACTTTGGCTTGGGAGTTAGGGCCACCCTTACCATACTTTGGATGTTGTGTATTTTCAGACCTAAACTCCTGCTTGTTATGATGCTTGAAATTATTCTCGATTTTGACAACATATCAGTAAGTGGCTCCCAACAACGAGATGTACAAAAAATCCATTTCAGTTTGGATGTACCTATGGATATTCCCACGGTAATTTAGGAAAAAATTCCACTCAGAGTCTTTGATACCCATATTGGTGTGCAAGGTATGGAAAGTATTGGTGAACTCCAACACTGTTTGGACCCTCTCTTGGCGCAATGTGGTCCATATCGTGTACTGGTCATCATAACTTCCAACAGGGTAATATTATTCCTTGAGGGCATCAACAAAAGCTGCCCAAGTGGGTCTTGGCCCCAAAATTATAGACTCATCCTTGACATGTTTCTCACAGTAAGTCTCCCACCAATCTATGACATGGGGAAGGGCCTTAAGGAGCATCAAGGTGTTCTTTTCACTGTTGGAAAAATTGTGGACAAAGAAATAACCCTCTAGCATATTTAACCATTTTTCCAAAGCGTCGACAATTATATGGCCTTAAAATAAAGTAATATCAATGTTAACTTATATATTGAAGGGTTTCACACCTCCAAAGTGACTGCTGGTTGAAGGTGCCTCCATTGTTTTCAACAATCGTCGAAGGATATGGGAGAAATTATCCATCATCTCGTTCCTTTGTCGCGCGAGGTATTCCTCGAGAAACAATTTGAAATGATCTCATGTCCCATCATCCCTATTTTTTGTTCCACCATGGAAGGTTTCTTAGGCGTGTGAGAGTAGTATTCCTCAAGATAAACAAGCTGGAGACCCAACTCTCTATACCTTAACCTCGTCGGGGACATGCACTAAGAACGACAATGAGAAGACCACTCTGATACAACTAATACAGATTATTTTTTAGGAATCATATGAAGGAATAAATATAACAGAGATATAAAATAAAAATACACAGATATATGGAAATGAACACATTAATACAATAAATATCAGATTCTGTTAATGACTGTTTGGAAGACAAAAGATTGTAAATGCAAAAACACACAAGCTAGCTAGAATGGTGGTAACTTATCTCTGAGAAGAGACGTGTCAACTACGCTCATTCGCAAGAAGCTGATTACAATGAGGATCCAAAGGCCTTTTTAAGATAAAACATAAATTATAAAACCATAAACATCAAAAAACCTAACCCTAGGAGATGAAGCGCCAAAAGTCATGTGGGCCTCGATGCGGTAAGTTGGTACATCAACTTCCCGGGGTTGTACATTTTGCACACGATTTTCATTTTAGGAACATGATAGCTTATTGGAAAGAACTACCCGAGAATTACACATGTTTCCATCACAATTTAGCTAATGTCTACAGTGTGACAATGTCGCGCCCAAAAAATGTTTTTTAGGGCTTCAAAATGACCCCGAAAGTTTAGGACCCAAATAACTGTAGAAAAACTTCCAAAATGGAAATTGGTCTTTGAGATAGTGGAATAGGTGGGTGGCCACCGATATCCACCTATATAAAGTGAATTATTTTTATTCCTTTCTCTTTTGAACTCACTTAAGGCGCTGATTAGTTTTTCAAGATCTACTTCACCTTCTTCTTCATAATCTTATTTATCATTTTGTTGAGTTTCCAATGCCATAAAGACCACTCTTTCCGAGTCGCTGTCACTATCATCATTATCATCATCAGATGATGAACTATCTTCTCTTGAGTAGAGGATTTTCTTGAAGAATTTTATTTTATTTCCCTTTTGGTATTTCTTTTCTTTCTTGGGAAATTCTTCTTCATCACTTTCTGAGTTCTTTTCATAAGGACATTTAGTAGAAAAATGACCAATTTTACCACAGTTAAAACATTTTAAAGGAATATTACCTTTGTACTTGCCAATTCCTCTCTTCATCTTCCTTACGAAGTTGGCCATTTCTTCATCTTCATCCGACCCATCGCTGCAGCTGTAATTTGACTTTGACTTTTGCTTATTCTTTCTTATCTTCTTGGATACTTTGAAAGTTGCTTCCTTCTTGGATGGATTATCCTGTTCTGTTCTCATTTCATAAGATGTAAGTATCCCATGTATCTCATCCATTCTCAACATAGCAATATATACTCTTTATTCTAGGGAACACATATTAGGATCAAATCTCATTGGAAGAGACCTTAGTACCTTTTGAACAATAACTGGTTCTTTAATTTCTTCTCCTAAGCCTTTAATAACGTTCACTATTTCATCAACTCCAAGAAAATAAGCCGCAATATCTTCATCTTCCTTCATTTTCAGTTGTTCAAATTGACCTCTATAAGTTTGAAGCTTGACCCCTTTGACTTTGGCATCTCCTTTGTAAACATTTTGAAGTTTGTCCAAAATATCCTTTGCAGAATCATAATGCATAACCTTGACATATACTGGATCAACCAGACCATTTAGAATAACATTTTTAGCCTTCAAATTTTTTTCACTAATATTATTTCCATCTTTATCTGTTGGGGGAGTGGTAGGTTCCTTGTATCCGTCTACTACTGCTTGCCAGACATCAAATCTTTTTGCTTGCACAAACATTTTCATCCTTCTGCTCCAAAAGACATAGTTCTGACCATCAAACGATGGAGTTTCATTCTTAGTGCACTCCATGATCTACCTTCTAGTGATTAGACTATTTATGAAGGACCTGCTTTGATATCAATTGTTGGATTATTCACTAATACTAAGAGGGGGGGGGGTGAATAAATATTAGGCACTTTTACCACTTTTAATCACAATATTAAAGCATTTAAGATATCAACAATTTATCGCTTATTATTGCATTCAATATACCATGAACATATAACCACAAATACAAAATAAACAAAAATTTTACCTGGAAACCCAAATGGCAGAAAACCACGGAATGCTTTCTTACATATCAAAAGATTGCAACTTCCAAAATTCTCTAGCACCAACTAGAAGGAGGAACCAACCCCATGTTTACAGACTCAACCTGAAGGAAGCTACAACTCCCTAGATTCTACAGCTCCAACTAGAAGGAGGCTCCAACCCCCTATTATTACATGCTCCAACTTGAAGGAAGCTACAACTCCCTTTCCTTGCCCCTTCTTTCCTCCCTTGAATATAAATAAGAGAATAAACCTGTCATTGATACTGATACTGATACATCATCATCATCATAAAATTTGGTTCAACCACATAAAACTTATGCCAAGATCTCCAAGAATATTCTCCTAATCATGTGCTAAAAATCACCATGATATGCATCAAACCATGTGCCAAGACATCCAAGATGTGCCTCAAATAATATACCATGCATCAAAGCATGTACCCAAAATGTGTCGTAAACATGTGCCAAAATATCCAAGATGTACCTCAACCATGTGCCAATACCTCCAACATATGCCTCAATCATATGCCCAAATTATCAATATATAACCCTCAAAACATACATAAAAACATACCTTTCAACATCTGAAAATTGAGTGCATGAGATCACTAATCATCAAACCTTACTTAACTTAAACTTCAAGAGAATAATACATTCTTCAAACTTTTCCTTAGCCTCGCGAGACTAGACCGGAAAACAAATGGGGCCTCACATGACAATACCAAGACAACTAGAGGGGGCCTCGTGGGACACCCTATACTTGACCCACGAGGGTCTACTAAAATAGGTTTTTTTGAAAACCCTTCTCCAATCTGCGACTTTGAGCACTCCCTCCTTTGTACAACTTTGCTACTTCGCTTTCACTAAGAAATCACATCCTTTCTTGGTGATTAAATGAGAGGTTATTGATGTGTATTTATACCCTTCAAAGCAACTTCTTTACTTGATCTTTGAGATGACCTGTAACTTCTTGTTTGGAACAAATTTTCTCCTTTACTTGAATTTAGGGCCAATTTGTAACTTCTTTGACCTTAGATTCGAGGCTTCTTGACCATACTTCGGGGCTTCATCTTTAAGAGGGAATAAATTCTCAACCATGAGGAACCATGTGGCATGCCACCTATCATTGGAAATGAAATGACGACGACTATAAATATAATATGGTTATGAATGCATTTGTAATGTCATTCATGTTCTTTTTCTTCAATTAACTTTTGGATTCATGACCACACCTTTGGGGCTTCTTAACCACTTAACCATATTTCCAAGTCTTCTTGTAGACTTCTTCAAAGCGTCTTCCCGTGAGGGCCATGATTAAAGATATTCCATAAGGGGACCACTTTGGATAATTCTTCAAATACACCCATCACTTCTAGAGGCTTCTGGACTTCTTCTAAGGTTGACATCAATGACAACCAATTTTCTAACATTTGTCACTAGGAAAATATCTATATTTGGAGCACTTTCCAACTACACAAAATTAGAGGAGCTATATTTGTACAATAACCACCTAATAGGTACTCTAACTACCACCATTGGCCAACTTTCTTAGACTCTCACGTTCCTTAGTGTAGAGAAAAATTCCATTAATTTCACCATACCCCAATCCATAGACAATATCTCTACACTGAAAACATTATAAATGGGTACAAATTCCCTCGTCAATACTATTCCTTATTCCATCACAAACCTCCTTAATTTGCAATCTCTTGATCTCAACAACAATAAATTACAAGGAAACATTCCTAGGGAACTCCAACAAATGAACCAAAACCTTACATATTTGGATCTCTCTAATAACATGAAACAAAAGTTTGGTATAGTGCAATGTGTCACAAAGATAGAAAATTTGAGAAGATACGATATGTCGCATGAAGATAAACTTTGTGTCATATATCATAAGGGGAGAAAACTTCAACCTATGCGATGTCTTGTGTAAGTGGTAACTTTTGGTCCATATGATGAGTCACAAGGAAATACATATTTGAAGGATACGATGGTAGGGAGGACGTAGAGGAGTTATTTTAGAAATTTTCACTTTCTCATGATGAAGGAAAGTTCAAGAAAGTGCGGTGTTTTGCACAGAAACAAACTTTGATGCTATTTGATATTTTGTGAGAAAGGAAAAGGGTGCTATATCTTGGTATCACTGGAAAACTATTCTGGTCTCTCGCATATGGAAATAAAATCAAGAGAGCTCAATGGGATCATAAATCAAGATCTCGATAGATAAGTTCATCTCAAGATCCTTTTAATCTTCCCTAGTGGCTTCGTCACTAGGAAAATCTATATATTTGGAACACTTTCTAGCTGCACCAAATTAGAGGAGCTGGATTTGTACGACAACTTCCTAACATGTACTTTTCCTCCCACCATCGACCAAATTTCTTAGACTCTCACTTTCTTCAGTGTAGAGAAAAATTCCATTAATAACACCATACCCAAGCCATCGACAATCTCTCCACTATGACAAAATTATGCTTGGGTAGATATTCCCTCATCAATACCATTCCTTATTCCATCACAAACCTCCTTAGTCTTCAAGCTGCTCAATATCAACGGTAATAGATTACAAGGAAAATTTCTCGTGGAACTCTAATGAATGAACCAAATCCTTACATTTATGGATTTCTTTTATAACATGAAACAAAAATTTGGTGTGGTGCCATGTGTTAGAGAGATAAAAAGTTTGAGCATATATGATATGTCACATGAAGAAAAACTTTGTATGAAATATTGCAAGGGAAGAAAACTTCATCCTATGCGATATGTTGTGCAAGTGGAAACTTTTGGTCCATGTGATGAGTTGCAAGGAAACACATATTTGAAGGATATGATGGGAAGGATGATGCAAAGGAGTTATTTTATAAATTTTCCCTTTCTTGCGATGAAGGGAAGTCTTATGTTTTCCAGTTCTTATAAAATAATTGCATAAAGTAAACTTAATCAAATATATTTTAAAGAAACTTGCCTTGTAGAATAACCTATAAGAGCAATAAAGGAATACAAACACACTTTTTAATCTTTTTGGAAATAAGTCCTGCAGGATATTTTTAACACACATTAATATATCATAAAGTTGAAGAGATGAAAATAAATTACCCATAATTAATTGAATATATATTTCAACTAGGAATAATCAAAAGTAATTTACCGAGAATAACAACAATTCATTCAATGATGTAAGATAACTTAGAAACAATTGAAATTCTTATTGGATGACTGAGACATTTTAACCAATGATAGTCCATCCACAACAAGAATAAATGCACAAAAGATCGTCAAGAAAAAAAAAAAAAAAAAACCTTTCAAAAATTTGCTTGTTGTGGATCACTTGGCTAAGAATAGAGGACAAGCGATCCTCAACAAAAACGAATAAATAGTTCTTGACTATAAATTTTGAAAATTCACTAGAGAGTAAAAAATTCCTGATTCAATTCCTCAATTTATAGTATTAATTACAATTTAAAAGTAACATAAAATAGAAAAATATAAAAAAGTAAAAACAATTTCATGTCTCTAAATCTCGGGTGATTTGATAGTTTTGGCCATTGCATGTATAGGAGTTTTAGTAGCTTCATTCTATGGCGTTTCAACCATTGCAGGCTCGAGTATCTCAAAATCAGAATTGGGAGTTTTGGGAGTTCAACATCGTAACAGGTCCATTGTTTGATTCTTTCCTTACACAAACACTGATGAGGAAACACGTTGTGGTCCATGGAAAAACTTAGACTTTCTTTCTCTTGTTTGAATCGCTGAACGTGTTTATCTATTTCTAGAATCATAGATTCCAATTTGGAAAATATTTTGACTTATTTGACTAGGAAATTATGAACGTGGCTACGCTCTATTGACATGATTCCTTTGACCTCAGTGCCAAGCTTCTTTTCCACCTTATCAAAGTCCGTTACAAATTTATGTATTGGTTGAAAATATTTTGATTGGACGAAAATGGGTGTTTCCTGTCAACCATGGTTTCATTTATATACCGCCATAATTCTATGCATACCATCCATTCTTCCTGTACTTGATCGTTCAATAATATATATAATTCTTTCCAATATTGCAACAAATTTTATATCTTGGTGAGTCCTTCTTATGTTAACATCCTGATACTGTTCTCTTCCTAACCATGACTCTTCTAGATTTCCATGATGTACCCGACCTAGTCCAACATTTTATCCTTCTTCTCATGCCACTTCATTATTTCCTTATGAACTACTGATAGCTACAAAGTTTCTTCATAAAGCTATGCAATCTTAGCAATGCAAGTCATTCTTACCTATGCATGTCTATTATCTTCTTCATGAATATCTTCTATGAACTTGACTATAACATTGGGGGATCCATTATAATAACTCACCCAATTTCTTAAGAAATCCAGTTCAGTCCTCATCTTCTTGGTTTTGCTTTCATCCTCTTTATCCTTTTCAATGATAGAATAAGATATTGCTACCCTAGTAGATTAGAGCTCACTGAGATTTTCTATTTTGGTATGTAGTAAAAGGCTCCTCAATAGTGTAGACAATTGCAATGTCTAAATCAATCCTTTTTATTTTCTGCATTTTTTTGACCACGACCTTCCTCCTACGATTATAGGTGATAGATTATAAATTAGGAATTTATTCTACAAGGTTTTGGATTTGTCGATCACCTCATGATAAAATATTCCCTAAGATACCAGGAGTATGAAAATTCTCTATCACAAGATCCTTCCCTTTTTCAACTATTTGCCTCTTAGCAACTTTTGGGCTTGATTGGCAATCGTGTGAGCCATATATTGAAATATATTCTCCATCCTAGAAGTATCCTTTTCATTCTTTTATTTAGTCCATTTATCCTCTATATCTTTTCTACCCGACTTAGAAACATTTTCACTAGTCTTAGTCAAATTGATGATCTTCTTGGGTATGCGCACAGGTTGCTGCTATGATTTCTCTCCTTCTGTTTGTTGTGGAAATATATATTCTTTGTAGTTGTATATGATCTCTCCTTGGGTTCCTCTTCTTCTTTTTTCCTATTTATCTCTTCTTCTTCTTCTTGTTCTTCCTTCTCTAACCGTTCTCTATTTATCTCAGGCACGACATTAACCAATTCTCAACATTATTTACCATGCATATGATTTTACCAACAGAGCTTTACTTCACAATTCTTAGAAAAACAAATTTGCAAATAATATCATAGATATTATACCTCATGGATTAAAATACTCTCCTACGCATTTGTATGATAATTTTGTTGAACAATTTTAAGTTTAGGAACTTACCAGTTTCAGAAATAACAAACTATGGTGAACAAAAACATAAATGGATCATCCTCAATTACCCCCTAGTGTTGAGATGATCCCAATATATATGCAATTGATGCTTCCAGTTCTCAACACTTCACAAATTATCTTGGTTTTCAAATTGTAATGTTCAACCAACATGAACAAAAATGGAATTTCTTAGAAAAAAAAATGCAGAGTTCATCTTTCAATCGTGCTTTAAATGACTTATTTAATTGGCTAGATTTTGAATTAAAACTAACATATCCTAACCATGCGAAATAATGACCAAATTATGACTCGATATGRTTATTGATTGGATAGTACAACTATCAAATCCGCACAATTATTRCCAATGGATTGTCTACAAGTGCAAAATGTCCTCGTCTAATTGAAATTTTCATGTCTAKGTAGTTTCTATTTTGACCCATTCTATACGTTTCGATGAAATTGTTTTATGCCACCTTTCGATGAAATTTAGTTTGTGTTGTTTGGCGCTAACATGAGTCCATCTCTCCACGCKAAATATTTCTAACCTACTCAACGAAATTGAATATTTTATTCAGTGAAATAGGAAATGTGTTTCAACACTTTAACCCTTTCATTGTATCGACATAACTAAATTTTTTTTTTGGCCCACTCCAAAGTTTTCCTACGACGCACTTAGTTATTTTTTACGTTTTGAGACTTTTCGGCACATTCAATTTTAGTTTTGACAACCTTAGGGTTTTGTTTCGGTAGGTTATACTCTATAGATTTATCAAACTTACACTTCTTCTGGGTACCGGAAATACCTTTTCCATGCCCTTATAAACCTATTCCTGTGAACTTTTAGACTTTGTTCGATGCTCTTCCTTCGAAAATTACATTTCTGTGTGTTAGTTTTTTCATGTTTCGGCGCTGCTGGGAAACTTATCCTTTTGCAGTGTTCGATGAAGTTGACATGGATGCTCGTGAGAGTTTTGAATTCACTGAAAACAATTTAAATAACAAATGGGTTTTAGGATTTGAATTTTTTTGTTTTCCCAAGGCTAAAGTAACCTACTAGACCATATGAAATGCATGAAATCATTTAAATCAAAGCGTAACACAAAAAATAATGAAACCTATTAGCAAAAAAATCCGAGGAAAGTGGTACCCAAAATTTTAGAATTTTAGGGTGTATTGTGTACTCAACAAATGTGAGTTCACTGGATGAATCCAAAATCTCTACATGTACTTTCAGTTTAACACATAAAATTTCGAGAGAAAAACCAACTTTAAAATGAAATAGGACACAAAAACCACTTCTAGATTCTTTTAACTGAAATTCCAAAAACATTTTTAATTCTTTCTTATGGGGACTTGGCCGTTGGGAAAACATACGAGACAAGTTCTTTGGATATCTGAACCACACTTTGAAAAGAATCCAAAACATGTCCAACCTATAATAATCATTTTTAACCACAGTAAATAAGTGTTGTTTATCTTTATGATCAATTTACTATTATCATCCAACAAGTTCAGAATAAATGAACCATAAAAAATGAGCAATAATACACATATACAATACACCAATATTTTTACATGGAAACCCATTGCGGGAGAAAACCACGAAATGATTTTTCTTATATGTATTTAAGAATTACATTCATTGGAAGCACCAACTTACTTTGTTTTCCAGCTGCAATTGGAAGGAGGATCCAACCCCCTATATTTTAAGGCTACAACCAGAGGGAAGCTCCAACTCCCCAATTCTCTGGATACAAATAGAAGGATGCTACAACCCCCTATGTTCTCCAGATACAACCGGAAGGTGGCTACAACCACCTATCCTTGCCCCGTACAACCACCCTGAAATATAAGTGAAATGATGAAACCACTCCCACACTGTCACTGTGAGATATACCACTATAAACCTATACCAATCTGTGCCAACAACCTTTAACCAACCTGTACCAATAGCCTATAATAAATCTTGTACCAGATGGCATCCTGTACCAACAAATACCAACAAGTACACGACTTGTATATGCTGCAAATCAATATGTACGCGCCCTGTCTATACTATAGCCTGCGTATGTACACTACCTGTCTATATTGTAGCCTGTGTACACCTTCAAAAACCTAGGTTTTTCACATTTTCTGAAACTCGGACACTTTTCTGCCTCTGTCAAATCAACCTACAACATATCACTAAATCCAATCTGTATATGTGCCCTATGCATGTATCATCATACATATCCCTTAACCAAGTACATCTAAATCTCTCTAGTCATGTGCCATACATGTGTATACAATTATGATCAAGTGTAATAACCCTCACATAGAGTAGTCATCAAAACCCTCATAGATATGAAACCTCAATCTTCACAAACAACTTCACAACCACTTCAAAACCAAAAAACCTCAACCATGTACCACACAATACAAGATATGCCTCAACACTGACAGGATGTACCAATGATAAATATTAGATATACTAGCACTGTATCCTGTAGATATGACTTATACAGTAAGTGCCATACAACCAATAGCTTCTCTAGGGAAAATACTCAAACCCCCATAACCATATCTCATGTAGACAATAATATCCAACTACTCATAAAAATAAGACATACCTTTTAAACATGTAGATCTATATCTGTTGTACCTGATCACTGTATACCTTCCTTTACTTTCAGACTCAGAGAAAATGAAACTCTCATCAACTCAAGATTTCATGGATTTTCCAACTGTACATGCCCTTTTATACTTCCATCCCATGTACGGACACGACCTCTTTCACTGCAACCTGTGTAAACCTAAAACTCTAGGGTTCTTTCAATATTTCTGCAACTCTAAAACTTTCACCGTCAACCTTTCGTGCTACCTCAAAGTTGTGTAACTTCCGATTTATCAATGAGTACCTGCAATAAACCTTACACAATAATAAATATTCAATGTGCTCAATAAGTGCTAATAGGAGATCCTTGCTCTCTTATTTATATTCTCCAAGTAGCTTTCTCTAGGGGTTACCTTCTAACCAACTTAACCCAACTTCCTTCTTTTAGGGATAACCCACTTAACCACTTTATCCACAAATAGTAAATTCTCCACTTCTAGTTACAATTAAATTATTTTTAATTATTTTCTCATTGCAACAACTTGACCCATGATTAACTCCTAGTTTCACCCACATTGAATAGTCTAGGGGTTTCTAGAATAATTTGGTTTCTTTGACTTTCTATGGGCTTCTAGAAAACTCAAAAGGGCTCTCCAACTTCACAAGGCCATAAATCTCTAACCGTGAGGAATTATGTGACGTTCCACGTATCACCATAAATGGAGTGACATGTACTATCCATATAGAATAGTCTTACCTACAAATACACTGATATTCATACCTTCATACCTCGAAAAAACTTGAGTCCCTTAACCATACTATTTTGGCTACCAAACTTGCTTCAAGGGTTGACATCAATGACAACCAACCCAATTAATCAACAATCTCCCCCTTTGGAATTGATGGCAACACTCTGATGCAACATTGAAGTCATGTCCCTCATGCTCCCCCTGTGACCATCGCTCCCCTAGGAAACATGCCTCTGTGCTCTCTCTCCAAGATTCTAAATCTCTATACATTCGTCTGAGGAAACTCTACCCCTTTGACATCAATGGAAAATGTAACTAGCCGCTGAGGATTCTCCCCCTAATTGAAATGTCCTTGGAGATGATCCCCATGAATGAAATCTTTCTCAATTTGCTCCCCCAAACTTAACTTTCCTCTTAATGGTGCTTCCTTGTGTAAATATAAGACATATAAGAATAACATTCAAAATTCATTGTGGGGTACAAACTATGAAAAGTTTCTACCGAAGATACTCAAAGGATTCCCTTGGAAGCGATTTTGTAAATATGTCTGCAATCTGTTCTTTGGTGCCAACATACTCAACTCGAATGCTCTTCTCTACAACCTATTCCTGTAGAAAATGATACTGTAGTATTCCAGATATAAAATAATATGCAGAACATAAATAATTAGCTATAAATGGCAAATAAACAATGATATAACCAGAACAATACCCTAATAATACCAGAATAACACTAGAAATAACACTTTGATTACTGAGAGCAATGTTCACTTGCCTCTTTGAGGGGGAAACCTCCAACAGAGAAGAGCTATATTACAATAATATCCAAGACACAACTTCTCATACCCTCTACTTCTATTTATACTAAATATGTCTATCCAAAAGAACAATCTAGAGGAAAATCCTTCTAGAATCAGAACCTTCTATTAGGTCTTCTTAGATTTGAATTATTCTTCCTTATTGCTAGGCCTTATTAATAATGACCTTTATTACATGGAAATATATTATTCTACCTATGTGAGGGGTTAGGTCCCTAACATGTCCTCCCCCTTAAAAACAACCTTGTCCTCAAGGCAGGAGATGAGGAAATTGTTGCAGAATGGTAGCTGGTTCCCAAGTGGTATATGCTAGTGTTGTATATTTCCACTGGACTAACACTTTCTTGATGGTGTGCCGACGCAGATGATGCTCAATCTGGTCCAAATATGCTTATGGATGTAACCAAATGGAGCCTTCTTCGTCCAACTCAGGAAGGTTGGTTTGAGTTTGACACTTAGTTCCAATCACCTTCTTCAAGTAGGAAACATGAAAAACAAGATGGGGCTTAGAATGATTGGGAAAAAATAACTGATAGGCCATCTGTCCCACACACTTGAGAACAATATAAGGACCATATAATTTGGGCGCCAGTTTCTGAAAATGGTCATCCTTGAGGTAATTTTGCTTATAAGTTTGCAGTCGAAGAAACACCCGATCTCCTTCTGCAAATTGATGTTCAAAGCGACCTTGATCTACCTGTTGCTTCATGTGATTCTGGTCCATGACCAAATTCTCTTTGAGGGTACGAATAATAGCCTCTCGAACTGTAAGCGTTTGGTCAACCTCCTGGACCTTCGAGACACCTGGAAGGTATGAGATAACTGAAGGTTGCTTTCGTCCATATACTTATTCAAAAGGAGTCATGCGGGTAGTTGTATGGTAAGAAGTGTTGTACCACCATTCAACTAGTGGTAACCATTGAGCCCATTGATTTTGTTGTTGCGATGAAAAACACCTCAAATATGTTTCCAAACACTTGTTGACAACCTTAGTTTGACCATCAGTCTGGGGATGATAAGTTGTGCTGAGATGCAATTGGGTGCTTTGTAGCTTGAACAATTCTTGCCAAAAATTGCTGGTGAAAGTGGGGTCTCGATCATAAACAATAGAATGAGTCATGCCATGAAGCTTGAAGACCTGATCCATGAAATTTTGAGCCACAGTGGAGGCTGTAAATGGGTTTTGAAGAGCACATAAATGAACATACTTGGAAATATGATCAAATACCACCATGATTGTTAAAGTTTCTGCTATTATTAGGTTACTTTCAATTTACTAGATAACAATAGCATAGACAAGATCATTGAGAGAAACACAATCACAAGAGTACACAAGCATTTATCCTGGGAAACCCTCAAGGGGAAGAAAACCCAGCAAA